>JAJOZX010001718.1:0-52500 GCA_023014485.1 Bathynomus jamesi | reverse complement strand
TCAAAATCAGCCATTTTAAATTCATTGAAAATGCTTTTTGACATTCCAAAACGCCAAACATTAAATTATACAATTAACAAATTGTCATTTTGTCATGATAAATAATAATCTAGAACTTAAATTTTTTAGACACAAAATCTTTCATTAATTTACGTGATCTAATTTTGTTTCTAATAAGACCATCTCTACGCTCATGACCTACAACAGCCAAGGATGCTTCAGTGACAAGCTTGCTGTGCCTTTCAACATTCTGACTGTGGCACTCGTGATCCAGTTTCAATGCGGTATTAATGATATCACGCAGTTCATCATTACTGAATTCTTTTAATACAGGTGGAACAGTTTCCCATTGGGACATAGCAGACAGCTTGTGGTAAGCAGAAGCTTTGAAATTGATGATTGGCTTTCTAAAGACCCTAACATTCTCATCTATAGCAGGATATTCATCAGTACCACCTTCATGATCCTCTTCATTCTCATCATCACTTTCAATTATTCCACCTGCAAAATCATTGCTACCACCAGATTCATCATCAAAATCCTCTATAACTCCCCTCAGACACAACTTTATTGACAGCACACCTCCTTACCTCTTCATCTTCATCAGCCAGCATTCCAACTAAAATATTTTCACCATGAGCAAAATAGCTGTTATTGTTTAATACGTCATAACAAATTTCTCTAATTTTCCTGTCAGGGAATTTATTTACTCTTTGGATCATATTGAATAGGTTTCTTGACCCATCACTTAGCCTCTTATTAGCCTTGATATTGAACCAACTGTGAAAGTATACTTTGATGATGAATTCTACTATGATTTTGAGGTTCTTACTGGGTCTTTTTTGTGAAACATAAAAGCGAAGAATTCTACAGGCTAAGGTGAGCCATCGAGTGTGATTTAGCAGGCCAACTTCTAAGAGTGCAAGGTCTTCATCCACTTCACCAGTAATAATTGCCCAGCAGATGCAGTATCCATAGTATTGGTCTGTTGATAAATTATTGACCACCTCATTTGGTAGAAGCACAAATGCAGGATAAGGTATAGATTTGAAGTCCACAACATTCCATTCTGACACATCCCCATTGAGCTAAGAACCAATAGAGCCAGAAAATTTGTCTGGACTTTTTGTTGTCCCATCTAAAGTTATGAAGATGTGTCTAAGTGGCAATTCATTTAGATGCAGAAGACAAATATCCCACTGAAGAGGTTGCCCTAAAAACATTTCAAATATCTGATTGACCCATGCATATGTCCTGCGTTAGTATTTGTCCCATCTGCTTTAACCAAGTTTAATTTGGCCTCAAGTTCTGTCCCTTTAATGATCTTATAAATGCCATGAGCAATGTCAATGCCTTTACCACTCTCCGGGGTAAAATGGTCGAGGTAGTTAGTAATCAAAAAGCCAAATCATGCTTATTTTAGAATTTCTTTTGTCACTAAGGTCCGTCGAAAGGGGGTCTATGGGCCCCAAAAATTAGTTTTTCTAAAATAACTCAAAAACTAAAGGTTTTATGAAAAAATACCACTCTTAATAATTTGTTCTAAATCAAATTCTGCATCTTTTGGTATGCAAACCCTCTCTCTAGCATGTTCAGAAGAAGAGATATTGCCATTTTCCTGATTTTGCTAGTGCGGCATCAGATGTTTTTACAAAAACAGGGGTGGCCGGACACACGTTGGTGGCCACCAATTATTTTTTTCAGGAATCTTATTTTTATATCAAAAGCCAACTGTTAATGACTCTAATTCTATCTTGAGTTTCAGCCCGGCCTACAGGCTGTCCCCCCTCCTGAGTGTGACCTTGACCTTTGGTTCAAGAAGCCGAGTCCTGCTTTCGACACAGTCTCGTGCGTGTGCGTGTTTATTAACGTGTTAAGCGGTTCAAACGTTACAGCCCGGACACGAAAATGTAAGGAAAGAAGGAACAATGAAGAACACCTTATTCCATATTTTTAATATTTGCTTTTCTTTAAGGAGAAAGAGTGTTTCACCCAAAAGTGTCGCAAATCCATGGATCACTGCAGGAATTATCACTTCCATAAAGAACAGATAAATTATTCAAATTGCAATTACAGAGCAAAAATCCTAAAATACAATAAACTCAATATAGAAACAAATTAAAGAAAACAATCAAAATTGCAAAATATAACTATTATAATCAATTTTCCAAACATAAAGGAGACATGAAAAACACTTGGACAACCATAAACAGTCTTCTCGGAAAACAAATTAATAAAAATTCAATAGAGAAATTAAATGTTTATAAAGAAATTACTGATGATACTGCTATTGCAGACTCTCTAAATGCACATTTTACTTCAATAGCGGATAAGCTTTGCTCACAATTAATAAATAATCATTCACCTCTAGAATATATGCTACCCAGCCCACTAAATTCATTTTCTTTTGTTCCTGCTACCTCTACTGAGGTCCGGAATATTATTGCTAAGTTAAAAAATACAAAAAATAACGTTCATAACATTCCAGTACCTATATTGAAACTTGTTAAAGATAAGATCTGTAACTTTGGCTAAAATTATCAAAGTATTCGCAAAGGAATATTCCCATCAACGCTAAAAACTGGTTGTATAACATCCCTTTTTAAAGGGGGTGATCCTACACTAGCAACAAATTACAGGCCAGTGGGTTCACTATCTGTGTTCAGGGGCTCCAATAAACCTCAACCCCCGCCGATGGCCTAAACCATTAGACTTAGAGGTACAGTAAAACTAAACATACCTTACAAAATAGAATTTAATCTTGCATTTAATGAGAAACAATTAAAACTTGGTGTTCCCGCCATTGGCTTCCAAGACAGCCTGAATTTGCTTTGGGTAGCTTGCCAAAAGTGACGTGAATAGATCTTGATCGTTACGCAAATGTGCTAAAACAGTTTCAATGTGTTGCGTCATTGTATCCTTCGAAAATCGATTTGCCGCAGGTTCTTGAAACAACAGACATTCAACCTTGTCCTTTATAACTGATCCAATGTGTTCACAGACGTTCAGGTCAGGAGAATTTCCTGGCCATTCTTCATTTCCAAAGAAATCGATCTCATGGTTCCGCAACAACTGCTGAGTGGCTAATGCCTTAAAGCAGGGGGCCTCATCGTGCAGAAGTGTGACCTGATCGACATCCATAACATTGTTTGGGTTTCTTAGAAAAGGAATGACATGCTTGGATAGAATAATATCACGAAAATACTGTCCATCCCAACTCTGACCATTTGGCTTCAGCACCCACATGAGCTGCTTTGCAGTGAACAAAACAAACACACCAACACAGTCTGGACTTTTTAATAATTCGCGATAATGTTCATTGTCATCGATTTCATCTGGTGTTGTGGCCCACACTCGATCATTTTGGTAGTTAGGCCGACGTGTTACGTAAACAAAAAATTCATCGGAGACAGCTAAATGCATTTAATCATCCACATCCCAATCTCCAAGATAATGGGCAAACCACATTCTGTCATCGATGTTAAGTTGAGTTTTTCTTGGCTTTGGAAGTTCATGCCAAGGCTTTAAACCTTGCCTATGACGGTACAGTCGAATGATCTCACCACTAACGATCTTTCCTCTCAACACTTCGATCTCTCTAGAAAGTTTAGTACAGCTGTTTTTCCGCTTACGCGTACCGCTTTCAATGATGTCCTTTGTTTCCTGAGAGAGTGGCAAATTTGGGCGTATCCATTTCACATTCATCCAAAGTTCTATTCCAATTTCTTTTGACGAAGTCCTCACTTCGCAACTTTTTGGCAACCCATGAACGTGTTATAAAAGGTGGCTCCAGCATCACGAGCTTCCCGAAATGTTATTGTTTGTATGCGATCTATCACACGTTGCCTCTCCGAATCACCAATTAATTGAGAAGCCATTATATTATCACTTTATCAGCTAGAGTAATTTTAATACCTGCAATAAAGAATTTTATATATTTTTATAATCACTAAAAACTATTTCGATATAAGTAAACATGTAAGCTGCAAATGGAGAGGGGGGCTAAGGTTTTTTGGAACCCCTTAGTTAATGACTTAGTTTTTCTGTTCGTTTTTCCAATTCTGTTAAAAAAAAAAAAAAAAAATGGCTGTCCAAATGCGTGTATTCAGAAAATTTATAGTTATTTTATTTCTATATCGGCTAAACTGTAGATTCTTTACGAGTCCGTAAAACCATTTCCCCGTCAACTGCTTTCAAAAACATCACATTTTTCTTTTCAAAAGAATTCTACAGTTACTTTAAGGTCAGTAGCCTATTTATTTAAACTGAATGAGTGATAACTTGCTCAAAACTACTTATCTCCGCGATGAACCTTGAAATCAATCTTCATGCACACAAACGTTCACATTATTTTTGAACCAGACATTACCTCATTCGGTTGTTTCCTTACTACTTCGTATCTGATTCGTATCACATCCCCCAACCCGTTACTAATTACATCCTACATATTTATGTCCAGACCTCTCAATTCTCTCCTTTCCCATAGGGTAAAAAAAAATTCTTCATATTGAAAATTCTGTACACCCTTCAAAATAAACTTGCGGGATTTCTGATAAAGTTCACCTACGAGCAATTTTTAAAGCAAAAAATATGACCAATCAGTAATGATTGGGTATTTGTTTCTCAAATTTCATTAGTCACCAAAAACAATCAAATATCGGAAGTAAAAAACAATATTGCTGATTTATACTTCAGAAATTATAGGCGAAATTTTTTCCGAAACTGTAGCTAAAAGCTTTGTTAGGGTGTCATTAAAACACGGTGGGTGTTACGAAATTCCAACATTTTCACTACCGTAAGCGTAAAAATAAAGCAGGCTATACCTATACCAACTGGTTCCAGTGATATTACGATTTAGGATCTGGCACAATGAGGTAAAAATTAATTTCACTGCGTTTGCTATTTATGTTCCGTAAAATACTAAAATAAGGCACTTATTTCCTTTAAATAACATTTGTTGACTAAGGTCTTCTCCGCGATCGTAGAAAATAGTTCGCCATCAGCCAAAGCAAAATAGTTAGTCATCGTTCACCAACAAGGATTTAACACGATACATACAACACACAATTCGATACATACGATACATACAACTCCAATTCAAATCCAATTCCAGTAAAATTAAAATATATCAATTCCAATTCATTTATCGGAAACAATCAATTCCATTCATTTATCTAATTTTTGTTTGAGAAAAAAAATGTATTACAATTTTATTTTTTTTCAATATACACAACTACTCACTAGCAAATTATGTTTACTGTGATACAAGTATTATTGTTTTAATTTATTATAAATGGTACTATAATTCCATAATCACTAGTAGTGATTCACTGTAATGTCTGCTACAGGCCAATAGCCCAAATTACTAATCATTACATCTGATCATCATAAGTTCTTCGAAATGGGCATCACTCAAGTTGCACCTCTCTGGCCAATCAAACATATAAGCCAAAAACTTTTATATAGACCATATTATATATATATATATATATATATATATATTTATTATATAAAGGGTGATCCAGAGAAATGGGACCCAAAAGAAACCCCTGTAACTCTTAAAGTATAAGTCCTTTTATAAAATCATACGCATCATTCGAAAGAGGATAGTTACAAGTTTGTACAGGATTGTACAGGTTTTGACAATACAAGACAAGATAAGACAAAACAAAATAAAAGTGTTAGTTAAAACTAGTGATGTAGGTCACATCCACATCCGCATAACATCCGCACATTTTCTCGCATCCGCATTTTGGACTGCGGATGTCGTGCGGATGTGGACCGTTGAGATAAAATGTCATTAATAAGCGGAAATTATCAAATTCTACTATATTAATAGAACTAGTTCATTGTGCGCAAAAGTGATGCAAGCGACAAGACGAGAGGCTGTTCTTGTATGAAGTTACTCTCTGGCAACCTACTTAGATCCACGTTACAAAGCTAAGTTATTTTCAACTAGTACATTAGAACGAGTTAAATCATCACTTGGCAAAGCAGTTGAAGAGCTTCAATCTCTTGAATCTGTCGCTTCGCCACCCACCAAAAGAATAAAAGTTTCAGTGACAGAACCAACACCTTCAACAAGCAAATCTATCACAGAATCTGTCTCTCAGTTTCTTGAGTCAAGCAGCAATGACGAGACCTACGCGATGTCAAAAGATGTAGTAAAAATGATCGAGAGCTATCACCAAGAAAAACGCCTGGCTGCATGTGACAATCCTATTAGTTGGTGGAAAAATACGCAGAATATCTATCCATACTTGAGTAAACTTGCGAGGAAACATTTAGCCTGTCCTCCAACAAACGTACCAAGCGAGAGATTATTTAGCAGTGCTGGATTAATATATGATGTAAAGAGAAACAGACTGGCAGCAGAAAAGGCAGAAAAATTAATGTTCCTTAAGCATAACCTTCCTATAATTAAGTTTGAACATTAAACGATGAACATCTTAGTTTACTTTATTTTAATTACTCATTTATAAATATGCCTAATAAAACTTTAAACTTAATATAAATAGTTATCAAGCTAATTAAAGATCTCTTTCTATAAGGGTGGAGGTTGGGGAAAGAGGTCGGTGGGGTGCATTTGAGTTGGGTTCACGTCTCGCATCCTGGTAACACAATTATAGTTTCTAATTGTGACTGAAACAACAAAATATAACGAATTTATTTGCAGACGAATTCACTAATTGAGTTCTATATTAGTTAGATGCTTGATATTATTTTATATGTTCAGAGAAAAGTACAGCAATTATTGTACAATTAATCAATTATACTACATTATAGCTACAGCTCTCTCTATATAATAACTTATTATATACGTTAAACACAACAAATCTCGATATCCTAAAAAATAACGAAAATGTAGACATCCGCATCCGCGGATGTTGAAATCAAACATCCTCATCCGCAGATGTGAAAAAAATGACATCCGCTACATCACTAGTTAAAACTAACCCTTCAAGATGACTGCATGGACTGTGGAACAGCTGCGTTTCATAACTGAGCAATATTATGAGCATGGAAGAAGTGGTTTCAGCTCAAAGATCTTTCAAGACAAATTTTCAGATGTCAAAATCACCTTCTAAGAAAGTAATCCGTCGGTGTGTCAGAAATTTTTCCCTAACTGGCAGCATTGGAAAAAGAAAACCAACTGGAAGAGTGCGCACAGCAAGGATAGACGAGATCATTAACAGAACTCATGAAATTGTACAGGATAATCCTAACATAAGCATCAGACGTGCTTCTCAGCTGTTAGGAGTTGGATATGGAACAACAACAACACCGTATATTCAAGCCAAATTTAATGCTCTTTCCATATAAAATTCAAACAGTGCAACAACTAAACGATGGAGATTTCGCACGAAGACGACAATTCTGTCAATGGATCCAACAGAAGGTAAATGAGACCACCAATTTCTGACACACCGACGGATTACTTTCTTAGAAGGTGATTTTGACATCTGAAAATTTGTCTTGAAAGATCTTTGAGCTGAAACTACACTTCTTCCATGCTCATAATATTGCTCAGTTATGAAACGCAGCTGTTCCACAGTCCATGCAGTCATCTTGAAGGGTTAGTTTTAACTAACACTTTTATTTTGTTTTGTATCTTATCTTGTCTTGTATTGTATTGTCAAAACCTATACAATCCTGTACAAACTTGTAACCAATGTTCCCTCTAATTTTTTTTAGTCCGTGTGCGCAAGAAATCTTCGTTGTGCCTACATTTAGATTCATGGTGAAAAATTGTGCAAACTTTTCTGAGCGCTATTATCTTTAAAATGAAATATATATAAATATTAAATACTTAATAAATACTATTTCCATAAGGTGATAGTTTGATCATTACGATACTATTAAATGGATATTAAAAACTGTTTACAATATTATATATCCTTAAAAAAGAAAACATTTTATCCATTCTAAAAATATGAATAAAATAAAAAAGTAAAATAAAATTCAACAAAATAAAGAAATAAAATAAAAATAACATTAATTGAAAATGACTATTTTAGTTATCATTTCTCAAAACAATTTTTAGCATTTAGCAATTTAAAATAAACTATCAACATTCATACATGATTTTATCCATTCACAAAATAGGAATAAAATAAAAAATAATTTAATTTTTTATGAATTATGAGATAATTACTATTCGTTTTTATGCAAAAATAAGAAAGAGAAGGTTTATATTCAATGCATTAATGTATAAAAGAAACAAAATGCAAATACATAGAGTAAAAAAATCTGTATTGCGTAATTGCGCGGTCGTCGGCGAAGTCGGGCGGAAGGGGTTAATACTTAAAAGAGCGACTATAGAGTATGTTTGATGCAAATGGTCAGACCTTGTGTGACGGTATATTTTTGAAATTACTTCATTTACTGTCGTGACTCATGATACGCTTGAGCCTGTGCGCATTTTATTTTGCTGTGTGCGCGGGTTTCACAACGCGTGTGCGCGCGCACACGCGCACACCTTAGAGGGAACATTGCTTGTAACTATCCTCTTTCGAATGATGCGTATGATTTTATAAAAGGACTTATACTTTAAGAGTTACAGGGGTTCCTTTTGGGTCCCATTTCTCTGGATCACCCTTTATAACGGGTGCGGCAAAAGTAACGCCCTTTTCAGTTTATTCTCTTTTATTGAAGGAAATAAATCAATTACAGCATTTTAAGAGAAATAAGGTTAAGAAAAATACAGCATTTTAAGAAAAATAATAAGTACTTTCTCAGTAAAAACTAAAAAATAACGAATTTAATTAATTTTGTGGTTGGTTATACTATATAAAACTATAAAGATACAATTATTAAAAGGGCGTTACTTTTGCCGCACCCGTTATATATATATATATATATATATATACACGGCTCGGTTCCACCTACATTTCAAATAATTCAGTTTAAAAATTTAACAAATGCAAAACTAGAAATCAATTCACATCAATTCATTGCATCAATTCCAATTCAATGAAATAATGTGTGTGTTCAATTCCAATTCACACACTTTTCCTATCAATTCCAATTAATTTCATAATTAACCCCATGCCTGCTGTTAAAACAACTATATCGAAACGCCATCAATGTCCCAGCCTATATTTGTAAACCACACCTTTGATGCAAAAACCTGATTCTTACTCGTGACAAATGGTACCGCCCATTTTATTGCTTGGGGAAAAAAAAAAAAAAAACATTAAGAAGGGCTAGCTTATAAAGAAATTACAATTCATTCCAAAAGTCCTGACACTTGTTTCTTACAACTATTTAGGGCCTACGAGTGGTAAGAAATGAGTGCCATAACCAAGACATTTTTGGTCGACAGTACATACGCCTAACGTAGCTCATTTAAAACTGCTTAATGAGTCTACTGTGTAGACACACCGTAGATTACAATTTTTTTCCCATAAATTATAGCTATAGCTCGATAGGATATACAATATATCTGGGTTGATTCAAACTATAGGTCTCAAATAATTACAAAATTAGTAACCTATTATTATTAGCACAGTATAATCAAACTTTTTTCAGATTCTAGCCACAGCCTTATGACCCGCTAATATGCTGATCTTTTAAACAAATAATATGCAGATATAATGAAAAACTGAATAAATTCATATTGAATCAAAGTCAAAAGCTGATTGTTGGGAATATCCGAAAAACAAGTAACCGGATCTCAACACAACCGCCGCAATTTCTCAATAGCCCCGCAACATATCCGGAGTTTATAAGGGGCAGCTCAAGTCCAAAAGCGTAGGCCTCTAATGGAATTTAAACGGGCCTAAATGGGGTGTTCAAGGTTTCATCAGTTCATATAAACTACCGTACACCCACGAATCGCCTCTATGAAGGTGTGACAGTCTTCTAAACCTATGAATACAATTATGAAAGTACGAGTAATTAGCATTACAAAATGCAACCGAGATGATTCTCCAGAAAGCTCTATGGTTAAAACTTGCATTACACCCCGACTCCCTTACGTACCCTTTTATAATTCGAGTTTCCTTAAATAATGACACTACATAAAGATTAAATTTAAACCAGGAATAGCCAACTTGTATCAATTGGGTCGGCTTATATATCTCGCCAATTCACTTCCTTCCGGGCCTCAATGCATAATAACGATCTATTTCAGTGATCAGAGAAATGTAACAAAAACACCTTTTCAGATGTTTCCACCCCCAAAATAACTTAAACATTAAACAAATACAAATTTGGCATTAAAAGCTCCAATCGTATCTACTTGAAATTATTAGAACTTCATAGTATAAAAAAATAGTAATCGAATAAAATATTACTTCAAAAGTGTAAATAAATAAATTAATGAAAATGTTGACGAGAGCACTGCAGATATAATTGTCACGGTATCTTTCAATTCCGCAACAGCATTGCCGCCAGCCACATATAGCGAGCCAGGGGGGTCGCCAGTTAGACAAACCTAATTTAAATTGTTTACACGAATAAAATAATGATGGGCATATCAACTTCATTATTACAAACACTGCCAGAGATGAGAAGTGAAATTTTATATACAGCTTTATTAAAATAGTCTAAATTTTAAGGAAATTCCAATGTCTGAAATGTATCAAAAAGCAGAAACACGCCTGTATGCGTGTGTGACCGCGCATTTTTCAATAAAGAAAGGGAGAAGTGAAAACCCCGAAGTAAAATTGAAAGGTGGGGAGGAGAATGCAGGGATGAAATTCAATAGCGGTACTTAATTATGTTGAGAAGGATAAAGCTGAAATACGAATCAAAACTTGTTTATTAGGTTTGGTCGAAACTAAACCTTAATCAGGTGGTGAAAATACCGCACAGCAATACTGAATAAGAGTGAGCGGGTGGAAAAAAAAGTGTGTGTGTGTGTGTGTGTGTGTGTGTGTGTGTGTGTGTGTGTGTGTGTGTGAACCTTGAAGTATGAAAATCCGTGAGATTTTGTCTGTGCCTGATTTTGATAACTGGAAACATATCCCATATAACAGAGATTGAGACTTAAAATCCATGAAAGTTGATATGTCTGGTGTGTGTGTGTGTGTGTGTGTGTGTGTGTGTGTGTGTGTGTGTGTGTGTGTCATCAGCAACCAGTTAAATTCTTCAAGACAATGATTTTAAAAATTATGGGTCACGCCAAGAACCTACTGTCTAAGATTACAGTATGTGCCGGAAACGTGCTGCACCCTCTTAAATGCAAAGGATTACCGTTCCCTTAAACCACTACACACGCTTCAGAGGCACCTAGCCCTGTATCAAGAGGTGTGGGGTAGTAACGGTTGGTGAATTGCCTTGGTAAGTGGTATCTATATCTCAGGGATGTTGATGAAATACATCACGTGCGCGCGCAACCAAAGATTGTGTTATGCTTCAGCCCCCGAATTGTTCATTCTGACAAAGATCAAGCTTGTTGCCATACCTTAGACCTACAGCTTAACGTGGAATCCGAACTATGACCAACTAGAGAAATCAGAAATTACTCCACGCCCGGACTCTATATCACGACTTCTCGATCAGCAGTCCAGCGTCTTAACCATTCGGCTATCCTGGTTACCCATTTATCTGTTTTATATGAATGAACAACTGGGTGAACTAAGCGCCGTCTGACTTCTTCGAGTCGAACCTGAGGTGGATGAATTTGTAGTTAGCAATGCTAACCGCTACGCCACACACACGTTATAAATTTGAAAACTTGCAAAATTCAACCAAAAACCAACCGTGTCAATAACTTTACCCCCTAAAATTTGGCAAAATGTCACCAAAAGACGATCAAAAGGATTACAAAACTTTTTCCATTTTGTTTTCATAACGCCCCAAACATTGTCTAATTGGATTACCATTCAATTGAGTACGACAAAAAAGTAAACAAAAGCATTGCTATAATTATATCGTAGAAAGGACGCAATGAAATACTGTACAGTATTTCAATTCACCAAAGCTTGAACCATCAAATTAGTGACAATCTTACTGGCAACGAACGAACGAACGAACCAATGAAATGTGGCAACGCGTCATAGAAGTCAACTCGACAAGGAAGCAACTCTGCTCGGCTAGGCTCCCCCACTCATCCCCCTTACTTTTACCTCAACGCTGCGACTCCTCCCCTAACCGCTTCCTCCCCCACCACGAACAGCATGCAGGTACAGGAACACACAACCCATACAGTTTAGCGTTAAACACACAAAAACAAACACACACACACACACACATTTTACATATATACAGGGTGGCGCAAACGTTGCGCATCATAGGAATTTTCAGTGTTGATTATAATATTTTTCTTCTTTTAGGTAGGGGATGACTGCGAAATTAACAACAGACGAGAGGGAGAGCTTGGTTTTAACGGATAGAATACCAGGTACTACAAATCGATGAATCGGTACAGAATTTAAATTCTGTACCGATTCATCGATTTGTAGTACCTGGTATTCCATGCATTAAAACCAAGCTCACCCTCACGTCTGTTGTTAATTTCGTCGTCATCCCCTACCTAAAAGGAAAAATATTATAATCAACAAAATTCCTATGATGCGCGACTTTTGCGCCACCCTGCATATGATACACACAGACCATGCATGGAAAGGAACTGAGAAAATTAAATCCACTACCCTCCGAATAAGTAATGGTAAATGACAAACACGGTTTTTTTTTTCATGATGTTAGCCGAACATGGGCAACGGCACGGTCTGTGTGTATCAAAAAACCTCAGGGAACCATTCTGAGTTCAATCATATATATATATATATATATATATATATATATATACACACACACACAGGGTGTTCCATAAGTCCGGCATCATAGGAAAAATAAAAAAAAAGGCAAAACAAAAGCTTTTATTTACAGAACGTGCTCAATATGTCCACCATTGTTTTCAATACACAAATTCAGACGTGATACCCAGTCAGCAAGCACACGGTGAATGATGTCAGGAGTAATGGTGTTACATGCCCCAATAATGCGCTGCCGCAAATGTTCAACACTCCTAATTTTCTCTGCGTATACCAGCACTTTCAAGTGGCCCCAGAGATAAAAATCTAGTGGCGTGAGATCCGGGCTTTTAGATGGCCTTTCCACAGGCCCTCGACGTCCTATCCAATGACCAGGGAATTGTTGGTACAGGTATTCCCTTACTTGGGTGCTGTAATGTGCAGGAGCGCCGTCTTGCTGGAACCATGTTCGGAAATTTCCTCCTTCGTTCAAGACACTGAGAAATGCTTCTTCCTTGAGCATACGTAGGTAGGTGCCTCCAGTGACATGTTCATCGAAAAAGAGGGGGCCTATGATGCGATCCTTCCAAATGCTACACCAGACCATCACCCGAGATGCACCTTGTTCCTTTGAAGAGGTATACCAGTGAGGGTTGTTTTGAGACCAGTAGCGGGTCTGTCGATTTACCTCACCATTTCCATAAAAAACAGCTTCGTCACTGAACAGAATGGTGGACGGGAAATTGGCATCCCGAGCATGTTGTTCCGTAGCCCATTCACAAAATTCCATCCGCCAGTCGGGATCATCATCGCTTAATTTCTGTAGGATCTGAAGTTTATATGGATGCCATTTGTGAGCCTGAAGAATGCGATGGATGCTACTTTTCGACACTCCTGTCTCGGCGGACAATCGCCAGAGACTTATTGGGACTTCTGTTAAAATGAGCCAGGATAGCAGTCGCTGTATCATCGTCAGTGGACCTCCTTGAAGGTCCACTGCGTGGTTTATCTTCTATGGATCCTGTTTCCTTAAACTTTGCATCAAGTCTGCTAACACAACTCGCGTGTTATTGGCTCGCGGTCTGGATGCATTCTGTTAAATTCAGCAGCGGCCTCTCTTTGACTCCGATTTCCTATGAGTAGAATTATCTGGATGTTCTTCTTCCTTGCTCACAGATATTATGGCCTGTAGAAAGAGAAAAATATGAATTATGGTTTGTAGAAATAGAAAAATATGAATTTCTCCTATGATGCCGGACTTATGGGACACCCTATATATATTATATGAGTTTTTTATGAAAGTTTTTACTATAGATGATGTAACGAATATCCCTACGGTCAGACATAATACCTTTTGATAATGGTAATATTTTGGATAATATTGTGGTTAGTGAAGGGGAAGTAATACGCTATATTGATAAAATGAAAATGCGTAAATCACCGGTGCCGGATTCCATATATCCCATACAACTAAAAGAATTAAAATATAGCATTGTTGTGCTGCTAACAAAGATTTTTAATGCGTTTACTTTTGAGGGGTGCGTACCAGATAATTTCAAGTTAGCAAACGTAACACCTATCTTTAAGAAAAGCGATAAAGGTGCGGCGAAAAATCATAGGCCAATCAATTTAACGTCTGTTGTAGGTAAGCTACTGGAATCAATAATTAGGGATCGTATAGTGACTATAGTCGAACACTAAGAACTGCATAACTTAGAAATACGAAGCACGGTTTTAGGCGAAACGAATCTTGCTTAATTAATCTTTTAGAACTTTTTCAAAGCGTGGTTGACGTTTACGAGTCATCGGGCGGTTGATGTAGTGTATTTAGATTTTCAAAAAGCGTTTGACACCGTACCGCACAAAAGACTCATTGAAAAAACTAAGGCTCATGGAATCAGGGGTGTAGTAATAAACTGGATAGAAGTGTGGTTGCGAGGTAGGAAACAGAGGGTGGTCGTTGATGGAGCGGAGTCGTGTTGGGCTAATGTAGCGAGTGGCGTTCCTCAGGGGTCTGTATTGGGCCCCTTGCTTTTTCTTATATATATATTAACGATTTAGATGTCGGCCTAGTCAGTACAGTTTCAAAGTTTGGATGACACGAAGCTGGGTGGTAGGGCGATTAATGACGAAGATAGAGGTAAAATCCAGGAAGATCTGAATAAAATCGTTGATTGGTCAGTCACATGGCAAATGAGATTTAACGTCGATAAGTGCAAAATTTTACATATAGGTTCGCGTAACGGTAATTTGGCGTATAGTATGTCAGGGAAAGAGTTAACAAGAGTAAAGCAGGAAAAAGTTTTAGGAGTTATAGTCACTGGTGACTTAAAAGTAGCGAATCAAAGTACATCAGCGGTCAACAAAGCGAACAGTGTTAGGTTTTATAGCTCGGAATTTTGAGTACAAATTGCGCGATATTATAGTTCCTCTTTATAAATCATTAGTTAGACCCCATTTGGAGTACGCGGTCCAATTTTGGAATCCGCATATGCGCAAAGATATAGACAAACTCGAGAGTTCAAAGACGAGCAACTAAGATGATTCCGTCGCTTAGGTCAAAGTCGTACGAGGATAGGCTTCAGGAGTTAAAATTGACTACACTAGAGACTCGGAGGCTAAGGGGTGATCTAATCCAGGTTTTCAAAATTATGAATGGGTTCGATAACGTAGCTAGAGATAGCTTTTTCGAAATATGTCAATGTAATAGGACTAGAAATAACGGGTGTAAGTTGACAGGTAGAAAGTTCGAGACAGCAGTTGCCAAAAACTTTTTTACGCAGAGAATAGTAAATAGGTGGAATAGTTTGCCGGTAGAATTAGTAGCACGTCTACAAACATGTTTAAAAATCGATTAGACACATATGTTGATAGATTGGGTATAATTTAAAGTAGTAAAATTAAGGCTTTGTGGTTCGGAACCCACGTCAAAATGTAGGTCCCCTCCGCCACCACGGAGGACATGCACAATACACAATTACGAACACAGACCAGCCATGAGTGGATCCTAGGGTCTTTGTTGGTCTGAAACATACATACACACATACATAGGAATGAACTCAGAATGGTTCCCTGAGGTTTTTTATGATACACACAACCGTGCATGGAACAAGGAACTTCTAGGATAATTAAATCCTCTATAGTCCGAATAAGTAATGGTAAATGACAAACATGGCGGTAACTACCTATGAGGTCACCGAGATCCGGACCTCGGTAATTATTTCCTAAAAAAAAAAAAGACAACCGTGAAATATTGCTGCAGCTTTAATAAAAGTATTTTTGCTAACAGGTCCCTTTGTACAGTATTTAATTATAGACAAGGGTTTTGTGTTTAGTGTATAGCTTGGGTTGTGTTTTGTAGATGTCATTTTGGTCTGAATTTTGCTCGTCCCGCCGCGCTCGTAAAAAATCTGGACCTCACTAATTTCTAAACCCTAGTTACGGCCCTGATGACAAATACCATAGTTTTTCTTTTTTATGATGCTAGCCCGACGTGGGCAACGGGTCACTCGCAGAGAGGTCCCAAAAATATAGCTTCCCTCACCAGCTATATGCAAAGCAGATACGATCCAGCTTTGGGACAGGGCTAGGGCTAGCTGGGCTAGGCTTCTTTAAACCCAAGATCCTATCTTTTGCAGATAGCTAGCTGGTGAGGGAAGCTATATTTTTGGGACCTCTTTGCGAGTGACCCGTTTGCCCACGTCGGGCTACCATCATGAAAAAGAAAAACTATGGTATTTGTCATTTACCATTACTTATTCGGACTATAGGGGATTTAATTATCCTAGAAGAGTTCCTTGTTCCATGCACGGTCTGTGTATCATTATATATATATATATATATATATATATATATATATATATATATATATATATATATATATATATATATATATATGGGAATGAACTCAAAATGGTTCCCTGAGTTTTTTATGATACACACAGACAGTGCATGGAACAAGGAACTCTTCTGGAATAATTAAATCCACTATAGTCCGAATAAGTAATGGTAAATGACAAATACCATAGTTTTTCTTTTTCATGATGCTAGCCCGACGTGGGCAACGGGTCACTCGCAAAGAGATCCCATAAATATAGCTTCTCTCACCAGCTATCTGCAAAGCAGACAGGATCCAGCTTTGGGACATGGATCTAGGGTTTAAAGCAGCCTAGCCCTGCTACATTTAGAACCTCAATATAAGCAAAAAACTCGCTGCCTTCACGTCAGATTGAATACATCAAAGAAAAAGGGGTAACTATTATATTTTTAGCCAAAAACCAAAACTTAAACTGGCAGAATTGAGCGTCCACTTTTCAAGGCACATAACATGTCCGTTTCAAGATGGAAATGTAGCAGGGCTAGGCTGCTTTAAACCCTAGATCCATGTCCCAAAGCTGGATCCTGTCTGCTTCGCAGATAGCTCGTGAGGGAAGCTATATTTATGGGATCTCTTTGCGAGTGACCCGTTGCCCACGTCGGGCTAGCATCATGAAAAAGAAAAACTATGGTATTTGTCATTTACCATTACTTATTCAGACTATAGTGGATTTAATTATCCCAGAAGAGTTCCTTGTTCCATGCACTCTGTGTGTATCATATATATATATAATAATATATATATATATATACCGGGTGTCCGAGAATTATCTGTACAATTTTTGGCTGTTATTAAAAGTCAACCATGAAGTGTAGAAATTCAATTCCATTGTTGTCCCATTTTACAGAGAATCTCATTAAGTTTTTGGTGATACTACGTTTTGACACGTTTTTTAGAAATGTACGCGGGTGACAGACATTGATGATTTAAAAGTAAGAATCACAGCTGCTATTGAGCGAATTGATGTGGATATGCTGCAGCGTACATGGCAACATTTGGAGTATCGATTGGATGTTTTGCGAATCACTAATGGTGCACATATCGAATGTTTGTAACAACGTTACTTTAATAAAAGAAACTTTTGAAAATACAGATTCTAAATAATCTTGTTTAAGAATTTTACGTGTGTTATCAAGAATTTTATTAAAAGATGAAACTGTACAGATAATGTTCCGATACACTGGAATTTCTAAAAAACTTGTCAAAACTTGGTATCAGAAAAAACTTAAATGAGATTCTCTGTAAAATGGGACAACACTGGAATTTCTACACTTCATGGTTGACTTTTAATAACAGCCAAAAATTGTACAGATAATTCTCGGACACCATATATATTATATATATATTATATAATATATATATATATTATATATATATATATATATATATATATATATATATTATATATATAGTGTTCCGTGCGACGATTCCTCACTTCACGAAGGTCAGGCTTGTTGCCTCTTCTTTAGTTGGTTTCTTGCTCTGTCCACTTGACATAACCAGGTACACCCGACTCATTTGGGATTGTTCTGAGCCAGGTGTGGTCTCCTTTTGGAGATTCCCACCGCGACCACAATCGTGTTCAGTAGTTGCTTGCTCCCACCAAAATTTATTTAGTGTTCCTTTGTTTATTTGATGTAGAGATCGTTTGTACAATAAAAGGAGGCAGCAAGTGTGCAATTCGACTTCTTGTAAACGAAGTGACCGTCGCACTGTCAGTTTCAAAAGTTGGAATACACTGAAACACTGCAACATTACGACAGCCTATGGCATATGACATGGTTGTGATCTAACCCGAGACCCAATCACATTATCTACTACTACTGCTCACCACTCATTTCTTGGGCTTCATTATTCTGCCATTTTCGTGTGTGTGTGTGTGTGTGTGTGTGTGTGTGTGTGTGCTCTCAACTCCTTGGACACTCGCTCTCCTTCAAACAATGACGACGATTCTTTTGTTTTTACACAAGACCGTTTTGTGACGATCTCTCGAGCTTGTCTACGCGACCGTCTCCAACAATTGTGGTGAATCAGGACACAATTAAAATGTTCCCGCAGTCATCACCGCGTTGCAGTCACCTCAAACCGTGAACGTACCAAATGACGCCACCACCTCCATACGAGCGAGTACGCGTTATGAATGTATTTAAGATGTGCTGAAGTATATCTTACGATTGAAATGAAGTCGAACTCCCAAAATACAGATGCGGATAAGATTAGACTCGAATTGGCCACGCTGCAGTTAAACCAAATGCACAAGCATTAAATATATTGCACGCCAGTGATGTAGTCGAGACCACCAAGTCCGAGACCGAGACTGAGACCGAGACCGAGACCTGATCCTGTGAGACCAAGATCAAAGGTTCGAGATCGAGACCTACCTTCCGAGATCGAGACCTACCTTCCGAGATCGAGACCCTTAAAATTCGAGACCGAGATCGAGACCAAGCTCATGCCCTTTCAATTTGTTTTACACTACTATGGAAATTAGACTATGTTAAGTATATTAATAAACTAATAACTACTTTCTGAGATGTAGTGTGTTGAATGCAAAAAGTGTAACCTATAAATTAAAAAATGAATATATATATATATATGTACTTTTTATTTATTTACTTCTTTTATATCTGTTACAGAAGGTTTAATGAACGTACCCACTACCCAGTTTGACTTGTGCATTTATTTAAAGCATGATAGGTGCTCATTACACTTAAGGAACATCAGCATGCTCAGAAGATCTGCTAAGTTCGACTTCTGTGGGGCCTCATTATTATGCCTCCATGGCTAAATACACGCTCAATTGGAGCATTAGAGGCAGGCACTGTTAAAACAGTCATGGTAATATTGGCCAGTGATGGGAATTTATCCCTTTTCTGGTGCCAAAACTTTATTGGAGAGCAGTTGTCTAAAATATGAGATTCATCGATCTCTAAGAGGTACCGCCGCAACTGTTTTCTGCGGTTCAAAATCTTCCCAGTTTCAACGTTCTTCTGCTTGGACCGATAGCTTTGATATTTTGCCATTAGTCTCGGAACTTTGGTTTGACCGTTTTATTTCGTCATCGCTGCTGTGAGAATGAGCGCTGTCTCTGTATCTGCTCATTCTCCGTGCCTGAGTTTCCTGTATAGCATTTTTCCAACACCATTTCTATGAAAAATAAATTGACATATCGGTACTATAAACAGAGGCATGGCAATTAGCATAAGGTCTAAATAAAATATATATATATATATATATATATATTTTTTTTTTTTTAGGAAGAACCGATTCGCCTCTATTTAAAGGGCATATCTCAGCGGAAAAACAAAGAAAAAGTGAGAGGAAAGACAGAGGAAAAAGAAAGGGTGGAGGGGACAGTCGAAGTGGAAAAAGACCAAGGATGACAAGGACTGCAGGGTCGAGCCCCATCATCCTTGGGTGCTAGGGCCGGGAGGGCGCACGTGAAACCTCCAGGAACAAGCACGTACAAACGAGCACAAAGAGCACTCAAGAGCACGAGCTTAGAACCCCCTTGCGGGGATATATATATATATATATAACTAATTCAACATCCACTGAGCCCAAAGAGATCTATAATGAATTTTAATGATAAAAAATATACCGGTATAAGGAATAAATATAAATAATAAATAAATAAATAATATATAAATAATTCTCTATTTAGTGTTTCCATTTTCAATAAAATTAATCTGACGGGCGCGGGGGACAAATTTTTTTGTAGCGCTAACCTAAAAAAATCCAGACCCACACACTCCCGCAAGACAAACGTGGCAACTCAAAACAGGGTGACTGATTAGTGAATACCTAGAGTCCCTTACTTTTACAAACTTTCATCAACATTCTGAATTGTGTCTGTTCAACCAAGCCACCATCATGAGTATGCCAATAACATGTATTTCTCATTACGGTCTCGAGAGGTCTCGGGGAGAAAAACCGAGACCGCGTCTGTCGAGACCGAGATCTAAATAGCGGAGACCGAGATCTGCAAATTGGGTCTCGAGACCTACATCACTGTTGCACGCACACTCGGATTGAGTCGAACTATTACTACTGCGTGTCAGTAAGCTACACTACTTGAAGACGTTACATTCACACATTTATTGTACGAAAAATGTTCCTCACAGATAAAACTCTTCGGTCGAGACTGCAATTTCAAATCACGTTACAATTTGATCAAATGCACCAAACAAGAAACGAAAAAAATAAGAGACTATTGTAAAAATAAAGAAACTAGTACAATCTGTGATGTGAAACTAACAAACGAAGATAATGATTATAAGACAATGAAAACTAAAAACGTAGAAAATATCGTATGCAAATATTATGTAAAAGGGCATTGCCGATACAGGGATGGGCACTGCATCTATACACATCCTATTTTATGCAACTTTCATTCCAAAAATGGATTGGGGGGGGGGGGGGGGGGCCTACCTACGTATCTGCAGAACTTGCGCAAGAACGGGAAAAAATGCCGTTAGCACCACCCTCAAAGGAGCATGACAGTTGATCAGCCAAAACCATCAGCAATCGGGGTTATCAGTTTTTTAGATGTAGCCAACACAATTCGACTACTAAAATACCATTCAACAATTACAAAGACAACTGACAAACATGGAGATCCGAGAGCCGCACAGAATAAATGCAGAAAGAAATTACATACGACATCGGGACATCTATCGAAACTGATAGAGAAAATTCTTGGGAGGATCACGGGTCAATGAAACGTACCACCGAGGAATAACGAATCTGAAGTTCTAAACTACATAAAGAATAGTGATGTACCGATTAATCGGCATCGGCCAAATTTAACCGATTCTTTCACATTTTAAAATAAACTATAATTATAGAAAACTGAACATACAAAACACACTACATTTTAATTTTCTAAACCCAAATTGTATATCCATTTTTTTTTATTCAAATAGGCCATCAGGGCCTTGAAATTTTAATGAATTTTTGTTGTTGTTTGCATTGTTGAAGAAAAAATATGTTTAACTTAAGGAAAACCAATTTAAATATTGGTATTAATTTGTGAAAATAAAATGATTTTATTTTACTGAGTAATAAAACTAACATCACTTTAGCTACGGTATACGAGTAACAAATTCTAGTACTGTATATTGTGGAGTGAGCTATAAGGAAAAGCATTTAAACAAATTTGAAATTTAAAAACATGCAAATTGGAAGTTTTCACTAAGTAAAATTTACGAAGGGAATTTTTTTTTAAAGTCTCGGCAAAGAAACGGCATCGGCTAAATTTTGGAATCAGTACATCACTAATATTAATAAAGAAATTGAAATAGAAAAAACAAAAATAATCCGAGTCAACATATACTCAGAGGGCCTAAAACCAAAGCATTCTCTGGACAAAGTCACATACCCAAAAGGACTCGCGCAAAATGAAGAGACTTTTTACACGCCTCACGGAAACTCGCATCTGAAGAACCGTGAAAACAGAGTTGCGTATCGACAAAAGAGAAATACAAATTGACAACTATAACATATCGTATTTCCCTGCGTATAACGCGCACCGTAATTATTCAGTGTATAGTGCAAAAAATGTGCCACGAGATGATATACAGCCAAAATATAATACGACCATCCCTCCCCTACCAAAAATGTGTACCATAGCCGTATAACACGCAGGGTGATTTTTGGAGTATTTTTGGGGAAAAAAAAGATGCGCGTTATACGCCGGG
This sequence comes from Bathynomus jamesi, assembly GCA_023014485.1. NCBI lineage: Eukaryota > Metazoa > Arthropoda > Malacostraca > Isopoda > Cirolanidae > Bathynomus > Bathynomus jamesi. Next base: position 30,223 of record JAJOZX010001718.1, on the reverse strand, counting down.
AAATACGGTACTTCAAGCCGACTGAGCAGTAAGACGGGAAGGGGGGGTATGTGCTATTTATAGTAGGGTTGACCAACTCGTATTGAAACTTCGATATCGATCGAAGCATTTTTCAGTATTAAATCATCTTGATCTTAATTATTTTGTTCTGGAAAGTGGGTCTCTTCTGACAGTGACGTGAAAGCAAGCTTAGCCACGTTGTAAATCTTTTCATTCAAGAATTCACGTTTTTCTTTCTTTCCTATTTTTACACCGAAAACGTGTAAAATATGAAAACCACCTTGAAAACAATTAAATTCTCCTTCGTTGGTTGCGAATAAAGTCGTATTCTGACCATGCAGAATTAATTTTCCTTTATCTTTGTGTGCCCGTTTCGTAACGGTAGCAACGAAAAAAGTGTGTATATAAATAGAAAAAAGAGACGTATGAAGGATTTAAGCGCTTTAAAACTCGGAAAGAGCCCAGGAGTTTCGATATTTTCGATACCGATCGAAGTTTCATCCAAAATTCAAATGAGAGACCTATGGACAATGGACACGAAGAACGTATGGCAGAAATAACTAAGTACTTCGAACAACTACGTAAAATTAATAGCAACTCCAGTTTAAAAATTAAACATCGTGCTCATTGTAATATACAGGGTGTCCCATAAGTACGGCATCATAGGAGAAATTCATATTTTTCTATTTCTACAAAATATGCTCGGGATGCCAATTTCCCGTCCACCATTCTGTTCAGTGACGAGGCTGTTTTTTATGGAAATAGTGAGGTAAATCAACAGAACACCCGCTACTGGTCTCAAAACAACCCTCACTGGTATACCTCTTCAAAGGAACAAGGTGCATCTCGGGTGATGGTATGGTGTGGCATTTGGAAGGATCGCATCATAGGCCCCCTCTTTTTCGATGAACATGTTACTGGAGGCACCTACCTACGTATGCTCAAGGAAGAAGCATTTCCCAGTGTCTTGAACGAAGAAGGAAATTTCCCAACATGGTTCCAGCAAGACGGCGCTCCTGCACATTACAGCATCCAAGTAAGGGAATACCTGTACCAGCAATTCCCTGGTCATTGGATAGGACGTGGAGGGCCTGTGGAATGGCCAGCTAGAAGTTCGGATCTCACGCCACTAGATTTTTAATTTATCTCTGGGGCCACTTGAAAGCGCTGGTATACGTAGAGAAAATTGTGTGTGTTGAACATTTGCGGCAGCGCATTATTGGGGCATGCAACATCATTACTCCTGACATCATTCACCGTGTGCTTGCTGACTGGGTATCACGTCTGAGTTTGTGTATTGAAAACAATGGTGGACATATTGAGCACGTTCTGTAAATAAAAGCTTTTGTTTTGCCTTTTTTATTATTTTTGCTATGATGCCGGACTTATGGGACACCCTGTATAGACCCCTAAACAACAACAACTACAAAATTCTCAAATACCATTACAAAAGCCGGGAACTGGATGAAAACTCTGCACTCCCCAACCCCAAATATGATTCTCTGCGGTGATTTAATTTTCCATTTATGAAATATAAAAAGGATAGGACGAGAGAAACGCGCAGGAAGACCAGGAGCGGGCAAATACTGAATTTGTGTTAACAAGAAATAATGGAAAATACCATACAAGAAAAACTGCCGAGATTTGGTATTCGCAAACAGCAACCGGAGTGGTAACAGAAATATCCCTAACTTTATTATTAGATCGCAACATTGAAATAATAACCAATATAAAAGCAACAGGGAAGGAAGGAAGGAACACGCGCTATAGAAAGGCAATTTCGAAATTTTTTTATTTTCACTGCAAGGATACTTTTTTTTTATGCAGGAAGGAGGGACCAAGGGCAAATGCTCGTAAAAGCGCCCCTCAATAGAAGAGACTCAAAATCAAGGTCCGGGGTTGTCGAGATGCCTCGACACTGCGTTTGAAAGATGAATTCAGGAAGACTGTTCCAGAGTTGACCGGTTGAGTAGATGAAAAACTGAAAATATCGATTAACCCTTGCACTAGATAGTTGGACAGAAAAGGAATGAGAAAGTGTAGAAAGTCTGGTCCTCTTTAAAGTCGGAGGCACGCAGTTAGAGAGTTCAGAAGAGCAATGTCCGTTATGATAGCGATAGTAGAGAGAATATTGGGAATATTGCAACTAGCATGGAAGCAATAGACTGGAGAACAATCTTTAAGGACAACAGAAGAGATGCTAATAACCCTAGAAGAGAAGACGCTAGAAAATGTGGAGAGAGATATCCCAAAAGAAACAACAGGAAAGAGAAGCGGGTTCGAGACAAAAGAAGTCAATGTTTCACAAGGGTGACCGTAAAATTAAGAAACTGCATCGACAAAAATAAATTAAACGATAAACTGGAAAATATAGATTGCGTCATACTGGCTCTAACTGAAAACTATACAGAGGAAATAGATGACGCCATAGAAGCGATAAAAGTAAACTCAAAATATATTATTATTTTGCAAAAAGGAAGACGAAAAATCACGCGACTATCGGACCTTTGAAGAATGAAAATGTTTTAACCTATGATCTAAAAGTACCATCGATCTGAAATATCAGATCAGTATGAATCATTTTTCAGTATCCCCAAAACTGATAAATTAATACGCGATAGAAGCGCGTTCTTTGAAGAAATACAAAGGGAAAGTATAACGGACTGACTTCACAACAGATACCACATAAGTTATAGGGAAATTAAACACACACTTGACAGCAGGCCCGGACAAATTGAATGACAAACTAATCAAAAACTGCAAGAATGAAATGGCTGAGCACCTATATTGGATATAGAGACAATCATTAGACACGGGAGAAATACAGAGTATCCTGTAGAGAGCGAACATAGTTCCAGTATATAAAGGAGTAGATCGATCCAAGGATAAAAACTATAGGCCAGTGTTTCCTACATCTCGTCTCCCCAAAATACTTAGAAGAATAAGGTAGTAAGTGGGAAAATTATGGACTTTTGGCAGGGTTGACCCCCCCAAAAAAACCCCACTTTTAAAGAGCCCAACCCATCTGGGTTTCTCATATAAAACCCCAAAAACGGGGAATTTTTTTTTTTTTTTTTTTTCAAAATAGAGAATTAAAAAACCAGTAAAAATACATAAGCAGCTTCGCTTGGCTATATCTTATGAATCTGAATTTGATGATAAAAAGTTACTGCTTAGATTTAATTACAGGACTATTATTATTATTTTTTATTTTATTTTTTTCTCATTTTGTTGCTGATTTGTGTTGGTAACCCGGTATGGATATATACTGTATTACTACTACAGTTAACTAATGATATAAACGGTTTGTTTTTTTAATCTAATGAGTATCTACCGTAAATTATTGTAGCTATGTGGAATATTTGGATACACCAGATTTTTTTTATTTAGTGCTTGATCTCACGAGTGGTGCAGACATATTGTATCATAGTTAAGACTCGAAATAAAACACACTTTTTTGGTTATCATTTTACTAACTTACCAAAGACTCGTGCTGGCTATTTCTTTAATATTTTTGATCTCGCTAGTATTTCAAATTATTCTATCTGATTTAGCTACAACATTTAAAAGAAATTTTACCCATTTTGTTTAGCTAAAACAAAATAAAATGCTTTTTGTTTCATGGGAATTTGTTTCATTATTTGCGAGATAAAATAAAGGTTTGAAGGTTATTTATATTATATACCTACCAATTTCTCTTCTACAATAAGATTGTCAATAAATCTTACCACGAGTATTACATTAATGGTTTAGTGAGTTAACGTTGTGCTTAGAACTGTACATTGTTAGGATGCGGGTGAGCTACAGAGTTGAACTACAGAGTAATTTTGGAAAAACCTACGAGTGGGGAAAATGCGGGGGGGGGGGGGGGGGGGTGGGGTGGGGGGAGGAAAAAAAAAAAAACCAGATTGGCCCATTAATGCCAACCCTGACTTTTGGAAACTGAAAAAATTATATAATCAACGTGGATTATCACATTATTGATTCACTAAAAAACAATGAAAACTATACACGGACTTTGCCAAGGCGTTCGACAAGCGTGACCATGGAATCAGGGTACATAAACTGAAATATATGGGAATAACAGAAGTAGGAAAATGGGTATATAATTTCCTTAGTGATTGGTAGCAAGTCGTTACAGTTCAAGGAATATCTTCTTCAGAGTTAGAGGTCCTTAACTCAGTACCACGAGGAACGGTATTAGCTCTATCACGCGCTTCATAATCACGTTAACTAACATAGATGAAGTTACCAGTGATAGAGTAACATCCTTCGTCGATGACAAAAATAAATAGAAAAATAAGAAACCCAGATGATATAGGATCTCTACAGACAGACATGAACAGAATCTACAATTGGTTTGAAGGAAATAATACGAAATTTAACACAAATTTCAGCTATTAAGGTAACGGTAGGAAGGACCTAAAATCCATGGAATACTATACCCAAAATGGACAAGAAACTCTTAAAGCAAAAAATATGAGAGTTGTAATGACATATGACGCCAAACTTGAAACAAAATAAGATAGCAATAAACAAGCAAAAAGAATAACTGGACAGATGCTGAGTAGGGTGGAGTGATTATTTAGTTTAAAAAATCAGGGGTGTTAAATAGTTGTCAAATGTCTAAAAATGAGCATTGGTGGTGGTTTTTGGTGGTTGCTGGTGATATCGCATCAGCAACCACACTCTATATGTGCCACGCCCACATGCGACTCAAAGAAAACCTTTATTTTTGCCTATTTGGGGCTCTATAATAGCTAGAAGCACAATCTAAAAAGTGCATCTTATGATTTATGATTTTTTGATGCTGAGAAAATTATTTTCAAAAGTGTACATTAATGTATAAACATTTTTTGAGAGTTAAATTAAAATCAGTAGCCGTTTTGTCCAACCTACTTTATATTTACTTCTATTTTTCAGAAACTTTATAACCTATTCAATTAACACTAGTTTAACGTCTTCAAGATTGTTACTTATGAAACGTAGAAGCGAGACAACAAAAGTCTTACACAGTGGCCATAGTTTTCCATCCATTGAGTTTTCCTAATGGAAAATTACCTACCGTACCGCTGGACAAGTTGTTCAGCGTCTACTTAAGGAGCCAAACTGGAAAAACGAGGAAAACATCACAAAAGTTGCAGATGAGTTGAGGAAACTGGATTTGGTGTAATGTTTATCCAGTATCCTTGCGCACCATTGAGACGAAGGTGGACAAACTAGCAGCAGACTTTTCATGGTAAGTCATCATAACTTTCTATCCTGGGTAGTACTAAATTAGTTCAAGAATGTCTTCTTAGCCAATAGTAAATTTTTTATTTTAAATATAATTTTGTTGTGATGTGCTCTGTAAACCTGTGAATTAATTTATCTATATTTCAGCCAAAATTCCTAAACTAAAAAATATTTAAGCGATTTGTGACCACAATTTTTAATTTCTAATTAAGAAAATAATATTGATTTTTTTAATATTTCAACTTCGAAAATGCATCAACAGGTTTCATCGATACTCTGTCACAAAGAGAGGTTCAACCTATTTGGCAAAACTAGAATTGTTGTCAGAGTTGATTGTTTATTTGATATTTTTTCTGAGGATCTTTCTCAACGACGAAAATTGTAGTAGTAGTTTAAACTGAGGATGACTCAGGATGATTTCTCCTTCTATGAGGATCAAAAATCTGAGGCTAGGATACTGTTCAAGATTTGAGGAAAAGCTCACAGAGGCAGATGTTAGATGTTAGATACAGGAGAAGAATAATTGACGAACAACGAGCGGAATTATGGTTAGTCAGAGTACATCATGACTTGAACCATTTTAATTAAACCTTTGATGTTTTTTTATTATATGTATATATACAGGGTGGTGCAAAAGTCTGGACCCATAGGCAATTTACTATATAAAAAATATCTTCCGATTTTTATAATAGTTTTTATAATTTAATTTTTGTTTATAATTTTACTAAATATTTTTCAGATTGTTACCCTATGGCAGAGAAGTTAGCAACAGCAGAAAGAATAGAACTTGTGCTTTTGTACGCAAAAGAAGGAGCCACCTCACGTTCAGTCGCAGATAGTTTTAATGCTAAGCACCCCGATAGGCGACCAATTCAACAAAGAACTGTCAGCAAGACTTTCGCTCGTTTCAAAGAAACGGGAAGCATCTGCGATCGAACACGTAGTGGACGAAGAGGAGGTTTAACTGATCCCGAAACATCTACACGGGTATGCAGGCATGTGGAAGGGAGCCCACGTAAGTCATTAAGGAAAGTATCGCAGGAAACAGGTGTATCAAGGCGTTCTATTGGTCGTATTCTCTCTACCAATCATTTTCATCCTTACAAAGTACGATTAGTCCAGGAACTACATGGGGATGACCGAGATCGTCGTATGGAATACTTTCAGTGGTTTATGCAGCATAGACAGTTGGAAAAGCATATCATATTCAGTGACGAAGCAATTTTTTACTTAAACTTCGGTTAACAGACATAATGCACGCTTTTGGGCAACTGAAAATCCACATTGGGTTGAGGAAGGACACGTGCAATACAGCCCGAGAGTTATGGTATGGCTGTTATGTGGGGAGGTACGATAATTGGTCCATATTTCTTCCCAGACACTGTAACGGGTGAATCATACCTTAACTTGTTAACAAATTTTCTTATGCCTCGATTATACGAAATACCCTTACAAAATCGGAGTTATGTGGTTTCAGCAGGATGGGGCTCCGCCACATTTCGCAAAGGTCGTTCGCAAATTTTTAGATGAAACATTTCCAGGGAAATGGATTGGACGACGTGGGCCAATTGAATGGCCACCCAGTTCTCCAGACTTGACTCCTTTGGATTATTTCTTATGGGGACACCTTAAATCAGTGGTTTACGTTAACAAACCAAGAACAATACAAGCGCTAAAGGATAACATCACAACAGAAATTGAAGCCATAAGAACGAATATTACTATGCTTACAAATGTGCAAAGGTCTTGTGTCAACCGAGTAGAAAAGTGTTTGGAAGAAGATGGACATCAATTCGAACTTATTGTAAATTCTGAACTAGGACGTTAAATTTAACAATTTAGTCACTGGTGTATGGTTAATTAAATTTCATTTCATAATAAACTTCCTACAGGCCACACTTTTTTCCATATAAACCGCGTATGGGTCCAGACTTTTGCACCACCCTGTATATATATATATATATATATATATATATATTAGGGTGGTCCAAAAAGTTAAAGCATCGACTAAGTTCTCTCCACAAGGTTGGTTTTATGCCTCTTGGTGTGGACAGTATTTGTGCAAAGTTTCACGTTATTCGGTTAATATTTAGGGGTCGCCCCACTTGCCCCCTTTTTGAAAATTTGGGAAAATATATAGACAACTGAATAACTAAATTTTTTTTTGGTTCTCAAAGAATATGAAAGAAAACAGTAAGACAATAGGACATGATAATGGGTGTATCTTCATTATTTCTTCTGCATCAGAGTCGCCTTGGATGGTATTGGTATCTGTTTTCGGTGGGCGGCTACGAGTTGTAGGAGGTACTGCTTCTGGTCCTCGTTTCGTGTCAGTGTCATTGTAGCGTTGTGCGAGAGCAATACCTCGCTCGGCAGCATCATTGACGACTTTCATCTTTAAGGCGCGATCTCTAAGTTCCCTGTAGTTCTTGTCATTTGGCCATTCCGTGGATCTTTTTGAAGTAACTGGCGCGCTTCCTCCTTACCTCCAACTTTCAAGGCATCAAAGAGGGTCAATGTCCTTTTCGTGACGAAGGATGCTACATCATTTTCAACACCAGCTTCCGCCATGTCGATTCGTCGGGGGCAGCCATTCTTTGGGGATGTTGGAGGTGTTGAACCATTCTCCTTTTGGTATCAGGATCGATCCTATTATCGAAGAAGGCCAGTCCAATCAGATGCTCCGACAAGTACCACAGGTGGCGTCTTAGAGCTGTCTTCGCCGCTTGTGCAGCTCCTCCGTGTGGATATTTTTCCAGAAGATGCAGCATTTTGAGATCATTGAGAGGAGCTTGTGTCCCCATTGGCGCTTCATGCCAGTACTTGACGTAAATCAGACTGACAAATAAAGCCAGCTGAGTCACGTTTCGTTCTTCGCGTGCTGTGAGCTTGAATTGATAGTGAAAGAGGTAGATTTTGAGCGCATAAATCGCCTTCGCCATCCATCTCGCGTGGTGCATGGGACCCGGAGCTCGGATAAAGAGTTGACCACCAGTCTTTCCCCACAGGAAGAGCAAAGATAGTTCAAGGAACTCCTTGTAGTCGTCACGAGGTTGGCTTGCCTGAAGAGCGTTAGGTAAGTAAGTGAGCATCTCTTTTCTCTCTCTGGAGTTGAGGGTTCTCGAACAAGCTGTCCGATGCTGAGACAAATGCTTCGTGGGAGAGAGATGGCCATTCCTTTTGAAATCGCTTAAAAAGGCCTGTTCAGGACTTCCTGTTGAGCCAAATATTGAGGCAAAGACATCAGCAAGTACGACTTCAAGTATATGATGTCGACAACCGATCCAAACTAGCTCGTGACCCAATGCTTCTTCAATCCTGACACAGGCTCCGCGATGTAAACCCGTGTTTGACGCAGTGGTATCGAAGACGAGACCTTTCACATGCTGTTCCACGTTCCATAATTTCATAGTTTGAAGGCATGCCTGGGCCTGTGCTTCTCCAGTTCCTTGTTTCATCTTTGGGACACCAAGCAGCTTCTCCTGTCCATTGAATGTTATAAGGATTGCTATCCGATGCACATTCGTCTTCCCTTCAATGCCGGGGAGAAGCTTTCCGTCCCAATGGAGAAGGACAGGGTCTTCTAGAGAGAATGATTCTAGGTCTTCTTGAGCTGCCTGTTCTCGCCCACTTTCTCTGTAGCGATGAATAGAGCTCCGAGAGCACGTCATCCCAGACAGATCATGCCCCGCGGCCTGTAATACAGCTCCAGTTACGAAAACAGCATTCCGGTCAGAAAGATTGGTGCGATCCATTGCTCCAATGACTTCTGGAGATTGGAAAATGTTCGTAACCTTGTTCTTGGGACGCTTTGGTGCCGGAGCTTCAGACGAAGAAGGAATCGGAACCGATGGTCTATAGTCGTCGTCGTCTTGCGAAAAAAGGGAAGAAGAAGAGGAAAGATCAATTGATGACACTCCTGCTTCTTCCAAATCTTTCTGTGTTGCTTCATGCCTTGCCTTCCTCTTGGCTTCCTTCTCCATTCTGGATCGCTTTCTGTCCTCTTGTGTAGTCGTTTCCTTATCAATGCCAGCCATGCTGCAAGAATTGACGTCCTTGCGCTGCATGGACAGGAAATTTCGGTCCTCAACGTTGACGATTGTGCTCATGGCATCACTGGTTGCGATGTCAAACAGTTCCTGGATGTCCGCTTTGAAGATGTCTTCATTCATTCTATCGCTGGCACGTTGCCTGGTCCTGTGCTTCTTGAGTGTTTTGTAGCGGTCTAAAAGCTTTGAAAGCTTACGGACACAGGAGTCGATCCGTTGAGTTGGGATCCGCGCTCGGGTCCAGACTTCAATCACCCTCTGGCATGCCTGGTTCAGACTGTCGGAGGTGGTTTGCTTTTGATTGATGTGGTGGTATTGCCCCAAGAGGAGGGCGTCAAGGCATGTAGGGAGCCTTGACGTGGATAAAGTTCCAGTTGCCATCCCTAGAAGCCAAACTTTTGGAATTGATCGAGTTTGAGCCATCGGACCTACGGAAGAAAAAGTACCATTATATAATATATATATTCAGAGTGGGGCGACCTCTAAATATTCACCAATCACGCTGCAATTTTGTACAGACCATGTGGACACTAAATGGACAAAAACCACACTTGTGGAGACTATCTAAGACAATTTTGAAATTTCCCCCTATGGATTTGGACCACCCTAATATATATATATATATATTGGTATAGTAAATCTAGTCATCTAGTCATACTAATTGTTCAGTGAACGAAGCCGGAAAGAAGAGGCAAGTGCATCACAACCTCAACCAGACAGTCCAGACACTACTGGTAGCTCTAGCGAAACTCCATCAGAAGACTCTCGACATGATCCACAGCCTGCTGGTTCCTCTCATTGTAATTACCAAGATCTGGAGAACCTGTGCAGAGATGTTGATAGGTAAATTAGCACTTGTGAATTGTGATTGGTCTTTAATAACTGTACTTAGTTGTATGTGCCATGTCATTTCGGTAGACTTAAAATGGATATCATTTTTCTCAACTTCAAAATACAATCTTGCAGGTATTCAATTTCCGACAGAGCAGGTGCAGCGGTAGCGTCAGCAGTTTTAAAAGATTTTGGCATTATCACTGATGATGACAACACTAACGTCACAGACAGGTAAGATTTCAAAATTATCATGATTACATTTTCATCCACATTTCCTAAACTTTTTTAACAAAATTACAATTACTACTACTACTAATAAGTAAAGTAATTTTATTTAATTATACATATTATACATTGTAACATGGAAAAATAAATTTCAAATATATTGGGCTCAGGCATAAAAGTCAGTGTATTTAGCCCATCACTGTTCATTGTTTCCTGTTGTACATATTCCTGTTTATCAGTGCTACCTCCAGCCTTATAAATTTGTAAACAATTTTTATTAATACAGGAGTAAACTACAAAGGAAACGGTGTAAGTACCGTGAACAGATCAGAGCTGAGGAAGAAGTATTCTTTGGTTTAGTGGACAGCATTTATGTTGATGGCCGACAGGATGGGTACTGTGGCAATTACAGAGTTAGAGGGGCGACATTATCAACAAACCAAAGTAGAAGAGCCCTATGTTATAGTCGGAGAACCGGGTAAGCCACTGTTTTCTGTATGGTTTTAAACTTTTAGCGGATAGCATAAATTTGGTCTTAGTAACATTAAGGAGTAAGAACTATGCGATAGTTATATATGTTCATTGGTCATACCTGGTAATCTACTGATCTCAAATACATTTATTATTTCCTTAAATTCGTTTAAAATGTTTCAGGACATTATCTGACATGTTACCCCAGAGAATGGGAACGGTGTATCAACTGCACTAAGTCTCTATGAAGCAGTGAAGGACACTGATCTGGAAAACAACCTGCAAGTCATGGGGTCAGATGGAACTGCAGTAATGACTGGACATAATTCAGGGGCGATCAGTCTTTGAAGAGCTTATTGGAAGACCACTGCAAAGGATCATATGCCTCTTACATTGTAACGAGCTACCTCTGTCATGTTTTCATGGAGCTTGATGGGACTACGAAGAGCCCTGATAGTTTTTCAGGGTCAATAGGAAAACAGCTAGGTGGTATGGTTTCTGAATGGGATGTCAAATTTAAGCCAATCAGAAATCAGAATTTCGCTATATTGCCCAATGATGTAATTGATGATCTCAGTCGTGACCAACACTATGCTTATAGAATATGCATGGCAGTCATGCTAGGGACTATTGAAAAGGACCTTGAGGTTTTAGAAGTTGGGCCATTAAATCACTCAGTATTGATAACTGTTCCTGAGTTCTGTTTAAAAGTGTATTTCCCCAGCTGGGTTGAAATCAAGAAGAATCACTCAGTGACCGATGGTTCAAGAAACTTCTTTTCAATGCTGAGCAGAATCTCCAAGTTTCCTAATAAGAAAGTAAAAGACATTGCCCTAAAAACCCTAAGAAAGAATGCTTTTTTTTTGCTCACCCCGAAAACATTATATCAATGCTTGGTGATGAGGACAGGGAGAGAAGAAACACTGCAGTAAATAAGATCTTGGCACCGAGGGGTGAAGTAGAGAAAACAACCCAGGACATCAGAGTCAAAATGGATTTCACCGGCGGAGATTTGGAAGTTGAGGATGATGTGAATAATGATGATTATGACAGTTTGAGTTATACAAGAGACCGCACTGTCAGGAAATTTAAGGTACCTGTAATCAATGAAAATGCTAAATCGTATGACAAGATGAGTAACCTTGATAACTTGACAGCAGAGCCTCCAATAGTTACCCATCTTACATTAACTGAACTTGCGAACATTAGAAAAAATCCTTTGAAGTTCAAACAGCCATGCCACAATCAAGTGGTAGAATGCCATATCAAGCTTGTGACTGAGGCATCTGCATCTGTCATTGGGTTCAATAGAAGAGAGGGCATGATCCAGCAGCGTATAAAATCCCGTAAACTGATGAAGTTTAATACAAAGCAAGAATTTGTTTAGATTCTACATTTATTTGATGAAATTTTATAGTGTAAATTTGTAATATATGGTCAATACGCATTACTTTTTCATGAAAATGTGTTAAAACTCTGTTTTACACTTTTGGAAATAATTTTATCATTCTCAGCATTAAAAAAAAGTTTTTTAGATTGTGTTTCTACCTATTATAGAACCCAAAATAGGCAAAATACAGGGTTTTTTACAGTTGCGTTTGGATGTGGTTGCTGATGCAGTGTCACTTGCAACCCGTTGCAGGAAAATATCCCCCGAGGAATAAATTCCCCATTAGTCATGAATCATATAAAAAAATTATCTAGAAATGACATAACTTGTTGCTCAGACTCAAGTGAATGGTTAACCAACCAACCAACCAACCAACCAACCAACCAACAACAACAACCAACCAACCAACCAAACCAACACTTCTCAGTTCTATTTACAACCAACTGTCACTTCACATAGTTAAGTTTACGAAAGAATGCATGTTTAGTTTACCAGTATTAAAACACCAACTGAAGTGAACAGAGAAGTGACGGTTCAATTTTAAAACCGTTTGAACACCACCCATGGAATTTGTGAAGTCTAATAAAGGAGGAATGAAAATTTGTTATGAAGGCCATGTGTATGTGAAGCAAAAGAATTTAGCAAACAATGTACAGTCATACGAATGTGAACAGCGCCGTTCAACTTCTCAATGCAAAGATAAGATTAAAGTGAAAGGAAATGAAATTGTCGGTGCGGTGAATGAGCACACTCATGGACCAGATGCAAGTAGGATAGAAGCTCTTAAAGCTTTGCAAGAAATGAAAAATCGAACAAAAATCACCCATGAAACCCCGCAGCAAATAATTTCGCAGACAGTTGAATCTATGGATGAAGGTGCTGCAGCAAGTTTACCCACAATGAAACATTTGAGAAGGAATCTCAGGCAGTGTAGGCAACGAAATCAAAACTCTCTTCCAATACCATTGAATACTAAAGAGCTTGTAATTCCAGAAAGGTACAGGCTTACAAAGGGTAATGAAAACTTTCTTCTTTATGATTCTGGCCCTATATGTCAAAGAATTTTGATATTTGGAACTCTCCATAATGTATCATACTTAGAAAAGTTTCAAGACTGGTACGTGGATGGAACATTTAGTGTCACACCTACTTTGTTCTACCAAGTATACACCATACATGCTTTTATAGCTGGCCGTGCGATTCCTTGCATTTATTCTCTTCTGCCAAATAAAACTGAAACAATTTATACATCACTTCTCGAAAAAGTAAAAAATTTAAGCAATAATTTGAATCCAAAAAGTATCATGATCGATTTTGAAAAAGCTATGATAAAGAGCATCAAATTAGTTTCCCCCCTGGTAGAGGTTAATGGTTGTTTTTTTCATTTGAGTCAAAATATTTATAAGAAAATTCAAGCAGCAGGCCTTTCAAATTTGTATAAAAATGACCCAAAATTTTCACTGCAAATGCGTATGATTTCAGCATTAGCTTTTTAGCCCCAAGACAAGGTCATCGAAGCTTTTGCAATTCTAGCTGAAACGTTGCCTGAAGTCGCAAATGACGTTGACTACTACTTCGAGGACACATACATTGGAAGACCAACTCGAAGATGCCGAAGACCTCCAAGATTTGAAGTAAGCCTTTGGAACATGTTTACAAGAGCGCAAGATGAATTACCGAAGACGAACAATGCTGTGGAAGGATGGCACCGAAGTTTCCAAGCAAATATTGGTTGTTCACATCTAAATGTTTGGGCTTTTATAAGGTGCATTCAAAAGGAGCAAGCTATACAGCAAGTTTATGCTACTCAAGCTATGGCTGGTCATCCTTCTCATACGCAAAGAAAAAAAATACAAGAGTGCAGTAGCTCGTATTAAAAGTATCGTAGATGATGTTGATAACCGATCCATTATAGATTATCTGAAAGGAATCGCCTTCAATCTAAAATTTTAAACACGGCATTTTTTTCACATACATTACACTGCCCAACAAAAAAAAATGTTTTGCTGCTGATTTAATTCTAAGACCTGTTTCTGGATAATATTGATGTACCGATTTCAAAAATCACCTTAGATTTTGTCCATCACATCAGGTTTTCGTGCAATGCAATATGCCTATTTTGGGTGATCCATGAAGGGTGCTTATCAAAATTTATGATTTTTGAGACGTAACAGCTGTTTTGCTGTTAAAATTTTATCTGTGGAATACGCAAGTCTGTGCATTAAATCTAAAGGTCATGTACAGCTAGTGTTGCAACCCAAAAAAAAACACCAACAAAAAAAACATCGTTTTTTTTTTTTTTTTTTTTTTTTTATATTAGCTAATTCTGTTGTGTATATATACTAGTGTAATATAAATACTAGTATATACTACTATATATATATATCACATCTGGTCCGAGCTTTTATATTCAGTCACGACTAGTGTTGCAACCCAAAAAAAACAAGGAAGTTTTTTTTTAAAAAAACATGTTTTTTTTAATTAAAAAAAACACCAACAAAAAAGTTTTTTTTTTTTTAATTAGCTAATTCTGTCGTGTAACAATATCGAAATTAAATAACGAGAAATCTTACCAAATAAATGGGGAGATTGTAAAAAATTTAAACCTAACCTATTTTTAAACTTAACCTAACGGTGTTCGGGGGAATAAGCTGTCTGATGGGAAAAGTCTCCAGCCCCCACTAGCGATGGCTTTTTCCTTAAACATATATAAAATATATTTATTATAAAAACTAAGCTAAACTGACCTAACCTAGCCTAACTAAGTTTCGTCTAAAAGTTTAATTTGCATTAATTTAACACTTATACTTATTTAGATTATTATACAGCTGACTAAAACGCCCCCATCCCCATTTATTGACTGGAGACTTTTTCGAGATACAGCTTTTACCATTACTTACCAACCTAACCTATTTTATTTCGATTTTTTAAATTATATTGTTAATTTGTATGTTTTTTTTCAGGTTTATATCTTATATACCAGTAATTATTTAGATTAGTGATAAACTGATAAAATGCCAGGAAGAAAGAAGACTCCAGTTGCATGCCTATTTAAGGATGTTAAAAGTGATGCAAAAGTGGCAAAAGTTAAATGCAATTTTTGTTGCATGGAACTAGTAAAAAATGGCACAAGAATGGCCAAACATATTGCTAATTGTAATAAATGTGATGACAAAATAAAGTTTAGATATTTAAAACTAAAATCACAGCATCAGACAGCTACAAAACTATTCTGAAGATATTATTGACATGGATCAAAGTGAGTATAGTTGCAAGAGCAACCCACCAAATGAAACCAGATCAACATCAAGGACATCCACAAGATCTCCCTTTTCCCATCAACAGAATAAAATTAGCAAATACATGGATTACATGTCAAATGCAGAGATTGTAAGTACATTATATATTATCATATTATAGTGATGCCAGTGAATATATATTAGTGATGGGACGATACCAAAATTTTTAACGATTCCGATTCCGATACCACTAAAAAGTCTCGATTCCGATTCTCAATATTTTTAAATATAATTCTATACTTGTTTTTCTGGAAATTGTCATATTTTACTCTGGTAAGATTAACTATTTACATTATGAGTATGGTAATATAAATTATAAATTATAATAGATTGGTTTAAAAATAAAAATCAACTAAGTTGTAACAATGCATTTTAATCTTTTTGATTACACATCATGGATATACATGTTTTAATGTATAGCTACAATACAATAAAAATAAAATTTGTTATCCTCTTTCATTTAAATTTTAAAGTTTACATTGCAAAACTGGTTCAATTAAAAGTTAAAGAATCGTTTTAAGAATCGGAAATCATGGTACAATTCTCTCGATTCCGATAACTGAAAAATGCTCGATTCTTCCGATTCTCGATTCCGATTAATCGTCCCATCACTAATATATATCTTTAAATTCCTAACATGAACCACCATTTCACAATTATAATTGGACCATTAATTAATGAAATTACTTTTTTGCTTAGTATTAGTGAAGCAACCTAGTCTGCTAATCTATAAAAAACATGGTATCCTTTGTGTGAGGCTAAATTCTATACATACGAAAAATTATCATTCAACAATCTAATGACTTCTTTTTGTTATAGGAACAAACTCAAGTACACCTAGCTCGGGCTATTTATGCAAGTGGATGTCCATTAAGGATCATAGAGAATGAGCTATGGTTACAAGTGTTTGCCACTTTGAGACCATCATTTGTAGTGCCAAACCGGGATATGATCTCAAATTCTCTTCTTGAGTGTGTGTACCAAGAAACTGCTACAACAGCTAAAGAACTAGTGGCATCTGCTTCAAGTGTGGCAATACTCTGTGATGGCTGGAGCAATATCAGGTAAGATTGTGAGAGAGCTAAAGTATGGTACTGATTAATAGAGTAGTGTATATTAGTTCTTATATTTTGAATTACAGATATCATTGCAAAGACAAGTTCAAAGTTGTGTTCAGATATAGCTAATCAGTCAGAAATTATGGCTGATTAGCTACATGATGTAGCTAATCAGATGTAGCTACATCTGAACTCACAAATCATTATTTACAAATATTACTATATGTATTATTTTGCAGAAATGAGGGAATCATAAATTTCATCATAACAGTACCCAGGCCCATATTTTGGAGCAGCATTGCAACAGGTATGTTTAAAATCATATACAATAGAACCCCGTTAAGCCACTGACCATTAAGCTGTGATTCATGTTAAGCCATGGTGACACTGTGGACCCAGTGAAAAAAGTAATAATTTAATATAATTATTATGGAAACTATGCTAAACTGACCTAATGTAATTTAAGTAAGCTTCATTTAAAATTTATAGTTAAATTAATTTGACATATTTCTACTTTTTTAAGTAGAAGTGACAAACTCCCTCATCCCCACCTCATTTATTGAATAGAAATTTTTTTGAGTGAAATAATGAATTAAAGAAATAGTTGAAAAATTACGGATGGCAGTGTTCAGGTATATGAGAACTATATATTCTGTAATTTTCGTGACGATAGAGTTAATTTTCGTTGAGTGGGATAAGCCGTGGAATATTAAGCTGTTCTGGAGTTTGGATCCCATGGACCGTGGTATAAAGGGGTTCATATGTATTTGATTTTAACATGGTACAAACATGTTTGCATTAGGTATCATATGATTATGAATGGTAATCATTTTAGTCTGAGTTTATGATTATAATTTGTTATGGTTTTCTTGTCATAGGTACAGACAGCTATACAGGAGAGTACATGGCAAATAAAATTAAGGAAGTGGTTGAGGAAGTTGGACCTATGAAAGTGCTTGGCATCTGCACTGACAATGCCACCAACATGAAAGCATGGGAGCTGTTGCAAGTGGAATATCCATACATTCAACCTTATGGATGTCTGGCTCACACTTTACACTTGATCTTTACAGACATCAACAGGATCAAGACTGTAGAGGGCATCCAGCGTGAGTGTACTAACATTGTTAAGACTATTAAAAAGTCACAGAAGCTGACTGCATTACTAAATCAACATCAACAGCAGTCTCCATCGAAGCATCAACACACACTGAAGCTGCCTGTCAAAACAAGGTAAGAGGGTCTTAGTTGATTCGTTAGACATTTTTACTATTCATTTTAAACTTCTAAAAAATCAGGCATTTCTGTCTTGAATTTGTAGTATTTCAAACAGTCTCAAACTACAGTATCTACATTGTATGTTCTTATTTTGATATTAAATATATTGCCAATATTTTCAGATGGGGGTCTATCATCCATTGTATGGAGCATCGACATCAATAAACCCCCCCTCCAGACCCTGGCTATAAATGATGAAGCAAAGAAAGCCTCTCTTGATCAATCACTTACAAAACTCCTGCTTTCTGAAGTCTTCTGGGATAAACTGGATGGATCTTTGAAGTTGTTGAAGCTGGTTTCTGATGCTATCACTGCAGTAGAAGGGGACAACAAATACCTCTCTATTGTACCAAAGATATTTAATGACCTTCAACAATCCTTCGAGAAGAATCTCTCCTCGAGCCCAATTCTGAAGAGCAAAGAAGATTGTTTTAAGGGAATTATTCCTAAATGGAGAAAGTTTCTTAGAAGTATCCACCTGGCAGCAAATCTTCTTGATCCTCGCTACAAAGGATGCCACATCTCTGGAGAAGAAATAGTAAGTTGTTGATTTTACAACTAGCACCGAATATTGATTTACGTTCTTATTTTGCAGACAACATTCATTATCTATTATTTGATATTATTTTATATTTAATGTGTTACAAATTGTATTTCAGGTAGATGCCATGGAAGTCATACAAGAGATATCTGTAGCTGTTCCATCTGTGGATGATAGCAAGACATTGGGAGTTAGCTGACTACCGATCAAGAGAGAATATCTTTGCAAAGCCTTTTGTCTGGAAGGCAGCTGCACAGGCGAATCCAACAAGCTGGTGGAATGGAATTTGTGGTTCGACCCAGCTCTCCAAGGTTGCAGCAAATATTCTCAACCTGCCCCCAACTAGTGCAGCTGTGGAATGCTCTTTCAGTCGCCACTCATGGATCCACTCAGTCAAACGGAACCGACTGACAACTGATAGAGCATCTAAGCTAGTTTTCATCGCTCATAACCATGCTTTGGGTGATCACAATGAACCACAAGACCATGAATCTGAAGCAGGTGCTCAGCAGAAGCAAAACATGTCCCAGACAACTCTCCAAGCACAAGAATGGCCATCATCAAGCAGAGAGTATGATCATGAAGGGAATGAAATGTTCTATTCAGAGTCTGAAAACTCAATGTATGATGAATGACTCTCTATGACTCCTCAAATGATGAAGAAAAAATGTTGAAAGTGTATTTTTTTTAGTTAATTAATATAAATTTACAATGGATTTTATAATTGGGCTTGTGTCTGGAGTCTTTTTAGGGGCAGTATCAACCTTTATTAAAAGGAAAAATAATGAAAAATGGATTTAAACCTTTTTTGTTTTCGTTACTCCTTGAAATCAATGTTACAATGAGAACAACATACGTGTACTTTTGATTCAAAATAAAGAAGGGATAATATCTATATACCAATTTTATAAAAAAAAACAAAAAAAAAACTAAAAAACAAAAAACAAAAAAACGATTTAAAAAAAACTTTTTTTGGCAACACTATGTACAACATATTAAAATCTTGGGTATCTGTGATTTCCCCAGGTGTGAGCGTGACGTCATAATCTGAGAGATTTCCCATTGGCGGAGTGAGAGCAGCCGGTTCCGCTAGTGACGTTACTTGTAAACTTTCAGCAGTTGGGTTGCAACATCAGCATTAAAGTTCACTATCTCAACAGTCATCTGGATAAATTTCCAGAAAATCTTGGTGATGTTAGTGAAGTGCAAGGTGAAAGGTTCCACCAAGATATCAAAGTGATGAAAGAACGATACCAAGGAAGATGGGATACCCATATGATGGCTGACTACTGCTGGAGCCTGCAGAGAGATTGTCTTGACATCTCTCATTCTAGGAAGTCCTATAAGAAAATTTATCAGCACTGAAAAGTAAGAAAACAAGAAAAAGAATGTTAAGAAAAATGGTCCTGTGCTTGCTTTAATATGGATTCATTTTTTGCTTATTTAAACACTTTTAATCACTGTGTGTCAATATTACCATTGTATATTAAAGTTCACTCCCTGCACAATTGTTTACTTTTCCATGCTGGTTCTGAGTATGTAAAAACTTATTTTTTTAAAAGAAAAAAAATTGGGCATAACCCTGCCAAAATGCGATATCTCCAAAATATCCGTATTTGATTGCTCGAAAACCTGACGTTATAGGCAAAAACTAAGGTGATTTTTGAAATCAGCACACCAAAGTTACCTAAAAACAGGTGTTAGAATTAAATCAGCGAAATTGGTGTTGGGCAGTGTTATCTATTCGTTTTTAATTGTGTTTCTTAATAAAGAATAAATTTTATTTAGCATTATCTGTATCCTTATTTCTCATGACTAATGGGGGATTTATTCCTCGGGGGATATTTTTCCAGAGGGATTTTTCTAGGGAGATTTTTTTCCTGCAGCCCTTGCAACCACCCAGAACCACTACCTCTGAACAGGTAGCTAGGACAACGTGAAAAAAGTGTTAGCAGCTGACGAGGAAGCTTCTAACAGTGGCTGCATCTTCCAGCGCGGGACACATCAACGCGAAGAAGAGGCGACATCAAACCAAAACATCAATGCGCTGGTGACCAAACTTCTTCAAATCTCCGTGCAGCGGGCTGTCTACAGTTGGCCAGACTGGCAGTCGACGGCCTGTTGCGTGGCACGGTCAGAATGCCAATCGGCTCCCTGGGCCGGACCTATTCTCAGCGTGCTATTTTTTCAATTAGAGAGCAATTGCGTGCTCCCCGAACTACTCTTAATCTCTGGCAACATTAATACTAATCCAGGCACAAAGACAGACAATAGCACCATGAGACACATACAGAAGTATTACAGTACAACGTAGATGGCCTCACAAACAAAACCATGCAGCTTAGGGAATTCGTACACAAACAAAACATTCACATAGCACTTATACAAGAAAAAACTAAAACGCACACACAAAACACCCACCATACCTGACTTCACGGTGATCGGACAAGATCGTACTGGGGGTAGACTCATCACTTACATACGTAAAAGCATTAGCTACACTGATGCTAGCCAAAACATTACAAACACAATCCAAGCAGATAACACGATAGAAATACAGGCAGTTAACATTAAAATGCGCGCAAAACACACCACCACACTAATCAACATTTACATCCTACCAGATAGTTCACCTCCGGTGCCAGCCAATTACAATCCACAGTTACACAATCTGGCCTCTCTCACTAATGTCATCTTAGGAGGAGACTTCAACGTCAAAGACACTAGTTGGTACCTGCACAACCAAAACACCACCAGAGGCGCCAACATAGCCACACAACTAAACAGCCTCTTCATTCTTAACAATACAGACGAACACACACACATACCACATCAAGCAGGATACTCAAACTCCTCCCCAGACATAACGTTCTGTTCCCCCTCACTAGCAACACATACACAATGGAGAACAGAAAAACAACTCATCAGACCACCTGCCCATCATCATTACAACATTCTACACACTGCCCCAACAGCCTTAGGCACACTTACAGAAATTACAAGAAAGCTGATTGGGAACAGTTCAAAATACAGACTGAGGAACAATTCACCACATTAAACAGCACACCCATCATAAACATCAATACAACACTCAAGACATTTAATCAGCTCATCAATAATGCAAACAAATACATACCCAAGGGCAACATTAGAAAATACAACCCAAATTACACTAGAGAAATAGCCCACCTCATAAGGCAACGTAACAACCTCAAATATAACACACAAACACCACACACAGAAGCCATAAAACAGCAGATACAACAGCTCAACACAGAAATAAACAAACTCAAAGAAAAACAAACGGAAACATTCAGGGAATTCATAACACTAAACCACTCCACAGATACATCCAGGCTATACAAGACTATAAACAGCATTACCCACTCTAACAGCGGCATTCACACCTCACATGCGGCTATCTGTCGCAGCCAAAATAATATCCCAACATACACACAAGCTAACATTCTAGTTAATCACTACGCAAAGATAAATCAAACAGACAACAACCAGAAACACGCAGACAGACAAACAGCCAGACAAGAAAACCTAGACTCGACACGACCATTAGACCCTTCAATACAGACTAGACTACCGAGATCATCAAAAACATTAAGAATTCGAAGGTTACTGGACCAGACAACATATCTAACATACACCTTGAACACTTGGGCCCACAAGGAATACTAGCTCTCACAAATATCAGCACATATTCATACCAACACTATTATTCCTGACATATGGAAACAAGCTAAAATTATTACACTACTCAAACCAAAAAATAATCCAACAGAACCAGCTTCCTATAGACCCATTACTTTACTGTGCACTCCTTCCAAAGTAACAGAAAAACTAATCTTACAAATCACCAACCCACACATTCCACTATCACCTACTCAACATGGATTCAGACCTCACCACTCAACCACGACATTACTCACTAACCTCATGCAGCACATCATGGATGGCATCAACTCCAGACAACCAGCTCAACGTACACTATTAGCAACAAGACACATTAGTAAAGCATTTGATGCTATCCCACGCTTCCCTCTCAAACAAAATACTCAACACCAAAAGGTGGCTGAGCAACTATCTTTCAGGAAGATACTCACATGTCACATTTAGTGGCAAGGCATCCAAAAACAAGCTTTTTCCAAACAGAGTTCCTCAAGGCTCTGTTCTCTCACCAACATTCTTCAACTTATACATGCATGACATTCCAACACCCATAGATAACAAGCTTACCTTATCATCATATGCAGATGACATCACTAACATCCACCCACAACAACATCGACACGGCTACAAATAACCTACAAACATACATAAACAGTATACAAGACTGGCTCACACACAATAGGCTCAAAGTAGCGCCCACAAAATCAACCATCACCTTGCTTACAAGTAACACAAAAGAACATTGTTACAAGTAACACAAAAGAACACCAGGTAATTCCACAGCTTACACTAAACAACCAACATTCCACACACTCACAGGACCAAAATACTTGGGGGTCACATGCAACACCACATTATCTTTTGCAAACCACATTCAGGACATTAAAAACAAATGTACGTCAAAACTTAACACGCTTAGGGTACTAACAGACACAAACTTTGGACACCAACAGGAAACAACAACACTCATATACAAAGAATATATTCGCTCAGTTATGGACTATGCTAGCCCATGCTGGGCACCCATTATCTCAAACACACACAAACACCTTACAGACAATACAAAACAACGCACTTCGTATCATTACAGGATGCACTCAAACAACACAAATAGAACACCTGCACACAAACAAAAATACTGAAAGTTAGGGAACATTTAGACATGAGGGGAACCAATTCATGGCAGCAGCGACAACTAACCCACAACACCCTTGCCATTACATGTACAATCATGCACCAACACCTCGCACCATTAAGGTAACACCACACACATATTATAACCAAATACTCCATTCCATACCACGCCCCCACAGACATCACAGTACAGAAAACACACACACACCTAACCCACAAAGCACTGACACGACTCGGTCCGAATGCGGCCCTAGGTGCGAAGCCGCCACCCATTAACAGGTCAGAGATCAGCCTGAGCAGATCGGATCGAGTTAACTTAGCACGATTCCGATGTGGACATCACCCCAACTTACGGACATATAAATACAGACTAGACAACTCCATAGACGACACCTGCCACCTGTTCCAGGACACACCACAAACAATTGAACACATTATGACAGACTCTACCGCTCTAGCACAACAACGAACACAACACATCATCACTAGTGCGCTGAACCTCTGGTCCACTCCGGAGGGCGATCGGTTACCTGCGTGCCGCCGGCTTGCTCGATCAGGGTGGGCTGATCGGCTAAACAACAACTACCAATGTTCATTTTTAGACATTTGACAACTATCTAGTGCCCCTGATTTTGTAAATATTGATTTTCATAAAAATACACTCCACCCTAATGCTGAGAGCCTTTAAAAGAAGGGATAGGAATATAATAATTCCTCTATTAAAAACAATGGTCATAACTAAGTTGGGGTATTGCTCTGTTTGAACATCCCTGTATAAAAAAAAACAGACATTAGTTAACTGGATGGGATTCTGAGAAGCTTCACAGCCAAGATCAATGAATGCACATAACTAAATTACTGGGAAAGATTACGTCAATTAAATTTGTATTAGCTGTAAAAGAGAGAGATATACACACCGTTATTTACACTTAGAATATAATGGAGGAACTAGTCCCAAATCTTGCTTTGAACACTACAACCACTGAAACAACAGTGGGAAGTAGGAAAACAAGAATGTGTCGTGTTCCCAAATTAAAGGCTAGACAGGGAACGTCCTCAACCTTAAAGGAAAATACTGTAGTTTTGTTGTGAGAAGACCAAGACTGTTTAACGAGCTGCCCAAGCAACTAAGAAACACGAGTGGTGTAGCGGTGTATATTATGGATGCACCGGATATTCAGTATCCGGCCCCTTTTTACTATCCGGCCAGATAGCCGGACAATTAATTAAATATAAAATAGGAAATTCTTCAGAGAGAACAAATTGAAAAGTAATGTTTATTTAACCAAAAATGGCACTTACAAATTTTTCCAAGAATAAAACAAATTCCAATTTTCAATTTCATTTAAACAGCATGGTGGATGACGACAGTGAAAGTAATTACTAGTTAACCTAACCTACTCAGTACGGTACTGAGTCTGAAATTCAATCATTGCCATCATAGATTTACTGTGATTCCGATAGCTTACAATTTTTCATGATGAGAAGCAAACGCTCTGCATTACATGGCAAAAGTCTCTCTCTATTTTCTGTATATATTTGTCCAGCAGCGCTGAACAAACGTTCAGAGCAAACAGAACTTGGTGGAGCACTTAGATACTTTACAGCTAGTGATTTGAGCTTCGGGTATTGAGAACAATTATTACGCCACCACTCTATTGGGTCCTTCTCCCTAGGCCACACTGGCTAAATTAGATATTTTTCTATTTCGGCTTTAATGAGTGCCGTCTTACTCTTACTCTTCTTAGGTTTTTTATTACTATTTATACTATTTATTATTACTATTATTTTACAAACCCCATCAAATTTAATCAGTACAAGCCTGTCAGGGAGTCTGTTCTCTCTCTTTCGCACAGCCTTTCCGCTATTTGAAATAACTAAGTTTTTTTAAAGTTATTATTAAGTTTAAGTTATTTTTAATTTACATTGCAAATATATTACTGACGTGCTTCCTTGTTGTTTAGGGTGGATTTAAATTGATTCACAACAAAAAATTTAATTTTACTAGAATAAAATAAATGTCTAACAATAAAAATAGTTTATAAACAAAATGTTCAAATTATAAGACGTTATGTTCAAAATGCAAATACTTCAACAAATTATTTCTTCACTTTGAAAGAATCGTTTCATCATCAAAAATGTCATTTAAAATATAAAATATGTTTGCAACTAATATTACGCACTTAACTTTTCATGATGGTAATACAATCTAGCAATCGTAAATTTAATTTGAAGAAATCAATAAATTTGTGAAATTTAATTTATTTAATTAAATTAAGCCTCTCTAAAAGTTATTGTTTTAGTGGAATAATTATTTAATGGCTTTTTAAGTGTTTTAGTGAAGGGACTTAAAAAATTTCGCGTGCCACAGGTAGTGTCCTAGCATAAGTGTACAGAGTACACGCCCTACTTGTTAGGTAACTATTAATTATGCCAATTTGACAGATTGATGGAAGAAATTGACGTGCAGAACAGTTTTTAATTGGGGGGGGGGCGCTGCTGCCACGATGGGGAAAACGAACCCTAGACCTTTGCAACCATAGTCAAACACTCTATCCACTGACCTACAACGTATGGTTAAAAGATTGTCACGTTAGCACTACCACATGGTAATTGAAAGCCTGTTATCATATGACAGCGTCACAGCAGACGATTCCCCACCAATGTTAGTTACATATTATGGATACAAAGGCTTAGGCTATAATATATATAAAATATAAAGGCTTAGGTTGGGAAGGGGGACTATCATATGACTGATATCCGGCCAAAATCACTATCCGGTGCATCACTAGTGTATATCTTCAAGAGAAGACTAGACGCCTGGCTCAGAACAATTCACAATGAGCCTGGAGTACTTGGTTCTATGAAGCAGTGTACAAAAATCCAACTCTCTACTTCACCACCAGGCCAACTCAAGAGGGGGCAACAAACCTGACCTCTGTGAAATAAGGTATCATCACACGGAACATCTGAAAGGTTGAAAGGTATATATATCAGGGGTTGGCCCGATTGAACCCGACCCAGTTGTCTCCGGGTTTTTTTTTTTTTTTTTTTTTTACCCACCTGAAAAACCCACAAAAACTCTTGCAACCGTTTTTTTTCAAAATAAAATTATGTAATGGATTAATTCTTGCACAGTACTCATTATTGAAATACAATGAAATACGAAATATGGATCAATAAAAGATTCCACATTCACACAACTTGACTGAGATATTACAAACATTAATTATTTGAGCATTTTATTTTCAAACAAAATATATACCTAACTGCACAATGAAAATATAACTCGTGGGAAAGTTATTTTTGTAATAAGCTCCGTTAGTTAGCTCTATTCTTATACCATTTTGGCCAATGAAACTATGAAAAAGCCTGATAAAACCCAGAAAAGCAGAGGTAGGTTGGTTTTTCAATAAAACCCGGGTTTGTGCCAGGATTGAACTCAGAATGGTCCCCTGAGGTTTTTTCATGATACACACAGACTGTGCATTGAACAAGGAACTCTTCTGGGAAAATTAAATCCACTATAGTCTGAATAAGTAATGGTAAATGACAAATACTATAGTTTTTCTTTTTCATGATGTTAGCGGCAGTTAGGCCGACGTGGGCAACAGGTCATTTGCAGACACACCCCAAAAATATAGCTTCCGTCACCAGCTCTCTGCATAGCAGATAGTTCGTGTCCCAAAGCTGGATCCTAAGATTTACAGCTACACCTAGCCTACTATACTCAGAACCTTAATACAGAACCAAAATGCATTAGTTACTCCCTTTTTCTTTGATGTATTCAATCCGACGTGAATGCAAGAGTCTTTTGCTTATACTGAGGTTCTGAATATAGTAGACTATGTGCAGCAGTAAACCCTAGATCCTATCTGCTTTGGAGATAGCTGATGAGGAAAACTATATCTTTGAGACATCTTTGCGAATGACCCGTTGCCCACGTCGGGCTAACATTATGAAAAAGAAAAACTATAGCATTTGTCATTTACCATTACTTATTCGGACTATAGTAGATTTAATTTTCCCAGAGGAGTTCCTTGTTCCATGCACGGTCTGTAACACACACACACACACACACACACATATATATATATATATCCCAAGAAACTGATATGCGATGGAAACGCGTTCTTTGAAGAACTACAAGGGGAAAGCATAACGGACTTCGACTTTACGACAGATGATATTACACAAGCTATGGGAAACTAAACGCACACTCAGCGGCAGGGCAGGACAAATGGAATGCCACACTGATCAAAAACTGCAATAATACAATCGCTGAGCCCCTATACTGGATATGGAGACGATCACTAGACACGAGAGAAATACCGGGCATCCTGAAGAGCGCGAACGTAGTCCCAATTTATAAAGGGGGAGATCGATCCGAGGCCAAAAACTACAGGCCAGTGTCGCTTACATCTCATCTCACTAAAATGTTTGAAAGAATAGTTAGAAAATCTATG
Organism: Bathynomus jamesi; assembly: GCA_023014485.1. NCBI lineage: Eukaryota > Metazoa > Arthropoda > Malacostraca > Isopoda > Cirolanidae > Bathynomus > Bathynomus jamesi. The sequence continues at coordinate 2,562 of JAJOZX010001718.1, read as the reverse complement.
GCATTTTGGAAACTCAGAAAAAGTTAAACGACAACCAACATGGGTTTCGGTCAGGCAGATCATGCCTATCACAACTAATGGAACACTACAACATTATTGATGCAGTGGAAAGTAATGAAAACTATGATGTAATACATACAGACTTTGCCAAAGCGTTCAACAAGCGTGACCATGGAATCATAATACATAAACTGAAGTATATGGGAATAACAGGAAAAGTAGGGAAGTGGATATATAATTTCTTTAGTGAGCAGCGGCAAGTCGTTACAGTACAAGGAGCATCATCATCAGAAGTCCTCAGCTCAGTACCACAAGGAACAGTATTAGCTCCACTACTCTTCATAATCATGCGAACTGACATAGATGAGGACGTTAACAGAGAGAGCACAGTAACATCTTTTGCGGATGACACAAAGATCAGTAGAAAAATAAGAAACCCAGAAGATATAGAATCTCTACAAACAGACGAACAGAATCTACAAGTGGACGGAAGACAACAATATAAAGTTTAACACAGAAATTTCAGCTGTTATGGTACGGAAGAGGACCTAAAATCCATGGAATATTATACCCCCAAATGGACAAGAAATTCAGTGAAATTCTAAAGCAAAAGACTGATGATACGAAATTTGAAACACAAAATAAGATAGCAGTAAACAGAGCAGAGAGAGTAACTGGGTAGATACTGAGAACCTTTAAACGAAGGGATCGGAATATAATGATTCCTCTAGTGAAAACACTGATCATACTCAAATTGGAATACTGATCGGTCCTAACATCCCCATATAAAAAAGAAGACATTAGACAACTAGAAGGGATTCAGAGAAGCTTCACAGCCAAGATCAAGGGGTGCAAAGAACTGGAAAATAATGGAGAAACTAGTCCCTAATCTTACTCTGAACCCTGTAACTCCCCAAACAACAGTGCAAAGTAGAAAAGGAAAACTGTCTTGTTCCCAAATTATAGACAGGGAATATACTTAACCCTGAAAGAAAAGTTTTGTTGTGAGAGGACCAAAACTGTCTAATCAGCTACCCAAAGACCTAAGGAGCACGAGTAGTGTTGCAGTGGACATCTTCAAAAGAAGGACGCTTTCGCCTCGTGTCGGCTCATTAACCCACTGAGTGTGGAAGTTCTCATCAGCAAAGTCAACTAGCTTCCTACCTTCAGCATCAGCAGTCCTGTCTTCCCACTTTATGCCGCGACAGTTGAAGTCTCCTAAAACTACACACACACCCTATCCCCTAGCAGGTACGGAGTTCGGTGTACACTGCGCCCTCGATATATGCGTCTTCAGCATATGCGAATTCGCTGTTATGCGAAGACCCTATTTCTACCATGAATTCAGTATATGCGGAAAAAATTCGCATTTATGCGCCACCTACTGTGAAATATTGCTGAGCCGCTGAGCGCACCGACGTGTTCCCGCCAAACAACAAGAAGTCTCGCATAAACTGTTACAGCGTGTGCGTTGTGCTCTAGACTGTTGTGTTTTTCACTATTTTTGAGTGCTTTTTCCATTTTTGTCTTACTGTTTATTGTAGACATGGCTTCTAAACGTCCTCTGCCTAGTACTGGGCCTTCAGCTTACTGTCCTTTAATATTTATACCGTACAGTATTGATGTAATATAGCATTACTGTTATCTTGTTGAATGTTTTTGGTATAAAAAAAAGGCATATTTATTGTTGGGGTGCCTGGAAGGTTAAAAAAACTGGTTGTGGAACGCATCCCTATTTTTTTCATTTAACTATAAGTTCGATATATGCGAATTTGCATTATGCGAGGTTTCAGCAGAACCTATCCCTCGCATATATCGAGGGCGCAGTGTACAGGGCTGTATCCTCCTCGAGGAGATGCGGCCTGTACACCAAGATTAACCTATAGTTCGTCCCTCCCCCGTTCAGATCGACGCCAAGCAGCTCCCGTTCTGATCGGAACTGGCAGTAAACCGGACTCAACGTGTCCCTCACGTATATTAGTACCCCTCCCCCCTCCCCACGGGTGTGGTCTTTGTGAAACATTCTATACCCGGGAATCTCGAACGCCCCAACGTAGTCCCTACGATCAGCATGAATCCAGGACTCAGTGATAGCAACGATATCCTGGTATTCTGATGCTAAGAGCGCCCGTAGCTCGCAAAAACTTATTCCTAATCGACCTAGCATTAAAAAGCACCGCACGGAGGGAGCCTTCCCTATTCTGACCGCCCATTAGCACGACCCGTTTCCCGAACAGCCAGGGCTGTCGAGAGTTGAAGAGCACCTCACCAACGAGGGAGCCAACTTCCGCAGGAGGCTGAGCCCCCTCCAACGGGGAAGGAGGGTCACCCACCTGTACATGGACGCACCCTTCAGTTGAAGATACGTCCGCCACCGGCTCATCATCATCTCTCCCCGGTGGGGGCCCATCATCAATCCCCGGGCTTGACCTCACCATACGGTATAGTTGCCGGTCAAGCAGCGTGCGTAGCACACCTTTACCCTTGACATTGAGGTGGACACCATCCCTCTGATACAGGTCCCACCTACCGAAAACGCGTCGAACGTCAACAAACTCACGC
>JAJOZX010001717.1:697500-813814 GCA_023014485.1 Bathynomus jamesi | reverse complement strand
CCCTTCAGCAGATGTTAAGTCTTTTAGGCACAAAATTAGCAAGACGAGAGGAATTGAGTTTGCACAGTGGATGTTAAACAAGGGGACAAGGCAGGCACAGCACCAAAGGTTCTACAAAAAGGAATAGCCCAGGTATAGTGTCAGCTCTACATGCATCCTCTGAGAATAAATTAAGGGAATCAAGGAATGCATATTTTGCGAAGGCAACCAAGTCATATAAATGTGAGGTGGCTGAGGCTTTACCTTTTGAGGAGAGAAAGGACAGGGTAACTAAGTCCAGCATGTTTTAAATGTTTTTTGAAAGTCACAGAGCAAGGTTTTGTAAGTTTAAAATTTTGTGCAAAAAATGTCATGGTAGGCATCAGCCATTATTGTGTGAAAACACTCCTAGTAGGCTACCCCAGAAGTAGAGACATCAGTGGCACATGCCACCACTATGAAAGGATAAAAGTAAAGGGGGATTATTGCAAACAACTACAGCCTTATTAATTGGGAATGATGGAAAAGCTACTGTAAGTGTTGTTTGATATGGTATCCAGTGTAGCTTTATTAAGACCAGAATTTCCAGAAATTGAAATTTAAAAGAACTTAAGATGGAAAATTTAAGAATTTCTGGGTTTGTGGGTTCCGTTCAAACCGACCAAATTTAAGAAGGTAGAAGTTCTGGTTAAGGTTTGTTACCACAAAGTCCCCACTATCAGGTCCAAGCTGTAGAGATTGAGGAACTTTGTGCTCCAGTCACTACTTGTTTAGATATGGCATGTGTCCATGATTGCAAGTTAAAGGAATTAATTTGGGCAATAATAAGTTTGAATCAGAAGATATTAGTCTTTTGATTGGGGCTGACTATTATTGGGACTTCTCACTGGTAATATTGTCCGCACATCTCGAGACCCGCTAGCTATTGAAAGTAAGCTAGGCTGGATGCTACATGGTAGCTATTGCAATGAAATGGAAGGTAAGGCCCTTTTTGTTAGATTGAGGAGAACAACCATGGTTTGGAAAGGCATTTGAAGCCTTTTGGGAACTTGATCCATTGGCATAAAGGACAAACAGGCAAGTACAATGAACAATGATGTTTTAGAGCAATTTGAAAAAGGGATTGGGTTTAGAGATGGTTGCTATGAAGTTGGCCTCCCTTGGAAGGATTCTTGCAAACCCGATTCAACCTTCAGCTAGCTAATCGGAGTTGGAGACTTCATTGTACAGGCTAAGAAAAAATGAGGAGTTGTTAATTGAATACAATGAGGCCATCCTAAGCTATGTAAGGGAGGCTATTCTGAAAGGGTGCAAGGTGAGCTGGTGAGCCAGGAGGCACATTATCTGCCACACCATGCAGTGGACGGCGAGACAAAACTCCACCAAACTGAGGGTAGTTTTTGATGGTTCAGCCAAGGACAAAGGTGGTGTGTCCTTGAATGACGGTTTGGATGCTGGGCCAATTTAAATGCAGATTTATTTTCCTTGTTACTGAGATTCAGGTTGGTAGAGTAGCATTGACTGCACATGTGAAGCAAGCCTTTTTGCGGATAAAGTTAAACCAGAGGACAGAGATGCAGTAAGGTATGTGGGTGGATACGAAAGACTTGTTGGAAAATGACCTAAGGTTCAAGCATACAGAAATAAGAAGTCAGTGTTGTTTGGCCTCAGCTCTAGTCCATTTCTGTTGGCAGCTACTATGCAGTACCATTTTAAGAAATATTCTGAAGTCTATCCTAACACTATTGAACACATAGGAAAATTTTTATGTTGATGATTTGCTGTGTTCCGTGGATAACAGAAATGGCTAAACAGATATTCATGGAGGCTAGAGCTATAGTGAGGGAGTCTGGCATGGAGCTCAGAAAATGGCAGACCAATCATTCTCAATCACAAGAGTTTACGAATCAGTCCTGTGTAGTACCTGATGCAGCAGAAAGTATTGAGGATTCTGGTATTAAGGAGTTGTGGGCAATAGACGCAAAAGTGCTAGGCATTGTTTGGCAGCAAGGAGATGATTTGTTTACCTTCAATGGGAATCTTTAGTACAGCTGGCTGAGAATGAGACAAGGTGGACAAAACGTACAGCTCTTAGTTTGGCTTCAAAGGTCTTTGATCCTCTTGGATTCCTGACTCCATTTGTGATAAAGTGAAAAATTTGGTTTCAGAGCCTCTAGAAATTGGACTTGGTTGGATCAAGAGTTACTGATCATATGGTGGTAAGGTGGAAATATTGGTTCAAAGAATTGGCACATCTTGGAGACATTGAAATCCCAAGATGGTACTTTGGAGAGTTGAACAATAGTCCAGACAATTTGGAGCTGCACATCTTTTGTGATGCAAGTGAGGAAGCCTATGCCAGTTGTATTTATATAAGAGGCGCATTGCAAGAGGAAGTAAGTTGCAGGTTGGTTGCTGCAAAGAGCAGAGTAGCACCTTTGAAAAGGCTTTCTGTTCCAAGGTTGGAATTGATGGGTGCGGTTATTGCTAGTCGGCTTGCAGTTACAGTGCAAAAGTCTTTGGCCCTCTATGAAATTCCAAGCTATTATTGGACAAACTCCACTATAGTTTGGCACTGGTTAAGAAGCCAGGCAAGGAAATGGAAACCATTTGTTGCCAATAGGGTGGAGGAATTCAAGCGCACACAGACCCCAAGCAATGGAAGCATTGTCCAGGCATCCAAAACCCCGCTGATTTACCAACACGAGGAATTTCAGTGAAAGATCTTGCACAGTCAAGTTTGTGGTGGAATGGGCCAGAGTGGCTAAAACTTGGAAGTGAAAACTGGCCTTCTAATCAGCCTATTGTAGGAGAATGCCAGGCTAAAGAAGCATGTTTGAGTGAAGTGAGAAAAATGCACTGTGAACAGTTGTCAAGTTATGCAGCAGGACACCCATATTGACGCTTGAGGACATTAGCAGTCTGAAAAGGTTGTTAAGAGTGACAGCATGGGGTATATAGATTTACCAACAATATTAAGGGAGAAACAAGAAGGGAAGGAATTCTGAACAGTAAGGAGATTTAGCAAGCTGGGAAATACTGGGTGATATATGTGCAGGAGGAGAAATTTGGTGAAGAGAGGGAATTGCTCACCAGCCGTCCATTACAGGTTTACCAACACATTCTGCTCTCAAGGGTTTGAATGTGTTTTTGAATCAGGATTTATTGAGTAGGAGTAGACTACAGTTTTCTGGGCTTCCAGAGGAGAAAGACATCCAATTTTGCTACCTTCTGGGGGCACTTTGTGGACCTTTTGATCCTGGATACTCATCATAAGCTGTTACATGCTGGAGTTAGAGAAGTGATAATAGAGATCAGACAACAGTTTTGGATTCCCAAAATTAGACAAGTAGTAAAAAAGGTCGTGCATAAATGTGTGGTTTGCAAGCGTTGGAGTGCAAAGCCTTATTATGAAAGGTGGCTCCACTTCCAAGAGAACGGTGTGTCTATACTGCCCATTTGATGTAGTGGGAGTAGACTTTGCAGGGCCAGTCTATGTGTATGAGCGAGGGGAGTCTGACAAAGGTTATATGTCTTTTCACCTGTGCTACCACAGAGCAATCCATTTGGAGTTGGTAAGCAACTTAAGTAGTGATGTATTTCTTTTGGCCTTTAAAGGCTTTGTGAACAGAAGGGGTTTCCCAAATAAAATCATATCGGATAATGCAAAAACCTTCAAAAAGGCTGCAAGGAACTCCAAGAAATTTGGTCCTTGCTAAAAGAGGAAGGATTCCAATCCTACTTTTCACACAAGGGGTACAGTGGGAGTTTATTGTTGAGAGAGCACCATGGTGGGAGGATTTTGGGAAAGGCTAGTGAGAAGTGTAAAGTGTCCATTAAAGAAACTTTTAGCTAATGCTCATTTGAGCAAAGAAGAATTCTGCACTGTTTTATGTGAAGTAGAAGCAATGGTGAACAGTAGGCCTATCACTTTTGTTTACAACAGTATGCAGGATGCAGAGCCATTGACACCAAATCATTTTCTTTGTGGTAAACGATTAACATCAAGCCCCAGTGTGCCAGAAGACTTGCAGCCTATCCAGAGCACTCAAGGAGAGTTAACCAGACGGTTCAGGTACCTTGAAGAGCTACAAGATCAGTTATGGAAGAGGTGGCAGATGGAATACTTGCCAGAACTCAATTATTACCCATCAGGCAAGGTAAAGGGCTCCAATGCAAATTGTATCAAGGGGAGAAGTGGTAATGATTGGGATGAAAGACCAAGGCAATGCTGGAAGCTTGGCATAATTGAAGAGTTGTTTGTTGGCAAAGACAATTTAGTTAGGTCTGCACTGGTAAAGACTTCAGGAGGAAAGTTAGAGAGACCTATACAAAACTCTATGCTTTAGAAATCAGCAAAACACAGATAGTCAAGATGAAACATTTGAGTTCCAGCCTCATGGAGAAGGCTTGGCTAACCTTGCAGAAGGTAATGACAACAATGCCTCTTCGGTGGGGAGTGTTAGAAAATCTAGAAGAGGAAGAACCATTGTTGTCCCAAGGCGATATGATGACTAAGCTGATTGATGCAGCATTGCTTGTATATATTAAGTTAAGGTGTATATATATCCATCTCATATTGTAAGGTTAGTGAAAAATTAACTTAATTTAGAGCTAGCATTTTTGAGCTATTGTGGCATCATTGTTTGGTCACACTGTTGGCATCATTTTGGGGCGCTGCGCGTTCTTTCTACTCGTTTGTGGGATGTCGTACGTACAGGGTGTGGTCTGTTAGAGAGCTCTCTTGCAATTCAGTTTGGTTGTTTAGATACAAGATTGTTGCATCGTGCAATAGTCCAGGTTGCGTTGTTGTTGCAAGGTTGAGAAAGAAGACCATAAATAGTACCCCTTTTGTTTATATTAAATTCATGTAACAAAGGTCTAAGGTAGGCCCGCATCGAGTCAGCAACCCTGAGGTAGGACCTAATAGGATCTCAAATCCGTAAGTTTTAATTTTAGCTTAAATTGGGCTGTAGGTAGCACTGGCCCTTTAGAATTTGGCCGTTCACGGCTCAGCTGGGATTTTGAACCCAACAAATAAATAAATTAACATGGTCCTTCAGAACCGGATTCTACCCCAAAACTGAGTCAGTGACTATTTTTCGGCAAAGTTCTGTTTGTGCAAATTGTAGCCCAAGTTAGGCCTAGACGGGTTGAGTATTATTGAATTAAGGTCCCAGGGTAGAAAGTTTGGTCGCCCAATTGCGAAACTTGGCCAGTCGTCTGTCGTTGTTTTTGGCCTACATTTTACCGGTTTGGTTAATTTTCGGTTATTATTGAATTAAGGTCCCAGGGTAGAAAGTTTGGTCGCCCAATTGCGAAACTTGGCCAGTCGTCTGTCGTCGTTTTTGGCCTACATTTTACCGGTTTGGTTAATTTTGGGTTATTATTGAATTAAGGTCCCAGGGTAGAAAGTTTGGTTGCCCAATTACTAAACTTGGCCAGTCGTCTGTCGTCGTTTTTGGCCTACATTTTACCGGTTTGGTTAATTTTGGGTTATTATTGAATTAAGGTCCCAGGGTAGAAAGTTTGGTCGCCCAATTGCGAAACTTGGCCAGTCGTCTGTCGTCGTTTTTGGCCTACATTTTACCGGTTTGGTTAATTTTGGGTTATTATTGAATTAAGGTCCCAGGGTAGAAAGTTTGGTTGCCCAATTGCTAAACTTGGCCAGTCGTCTGTCGTCGTTTTTGGCCTACATTTTACCGGTTTGGTAAATTTTGGGTTATTATTGAATTAAGGTCCCAGGGTAGAAAGTTTGGTTGCCCAATTGCGAAACTTGGCCAGTCGTCTGTCGTTGTTTTTGGCCTACATTTTACCGGTTTGGTTAATTTGGGTTATTATTGAATTAAGGTCCTGGGGTGGAAAATTTGGTATTCCATACTGGTGTTTGGTTAGTACCCCACCTAGCAATTCAGTTTATTTGAAAGTAAAATTTGCGTTTGATCAGTTTGGTTAAGTATTTCTGCCAATTCAGCTCATTTGGTATTGAGCCCAATTGTTGTTTGCATTGAAGATGAGTGCATCTGAATTGAACAAATTTATAAAAAGGAGAAGCGCCTACAAAGGTCTAATTACAAAGGTCATTGCCACTATAGATTCTGCCATAGAGCAAGAGGATTTACGCTTAGTGACTGCGCAGCTTTCCATATTAGAAACTAAAAAGGTTGCTCTAAGTGAGGTAAATGTTAAAATTGAGGCTCTTATAGAAGAGGATGAAATAGAAAATAACATAATTTACTTTGAAGAGATTATTGATGATATAATTAAAGTAGGCCTCCGAGCAAAAGAGTTTAGCAGCTCATTACAGTTAGAGACCAGGTCAATAATGAAGCAAACACTCAACAAATGATGTTTGTGAAGTTAAGGTTAACAGATCTGCAGTTCAATTACCGAGGCTTGTACTCAAAACATTTTCTGGGAGTATTCAGGAATGGCAAGGATGGGCAGACAGTTTTCAATCAGCAGTTCATTCTAGTCAAGTGTTAAGTGCGGTGGAGAAGTTTAATTATTTGCAGTCCCTCTTGGAAGGGGAGGCAGCAAAGACAATAGCAGGATTAGCATTAACAGAGGCTAATTATAATGTGGCTTGGGATATATTAAAGAAACGGTTTGGTAAGCCAGAGAACTTAATTAAAAGCCACCTCCGTGAACTTTTAGCTATACCTCCTGTTAATAATCCTAATAGTGTCAAGGAGTTACGGCAGTTATATGATGAATTTGAAGTTAGAACTAGGTCCCTGGACAACTTGGGTGTAGGAATGGAAAGGTATGGTATAATGTTGGTTACTATACTGGAGTCTAAATTGCCTAGCTCAATTTTGCTTGAATTAAGTAGGGGACACACTACAGAACATGTGTACATCCCCCTTCAGCAGATGTTAAGTCTTTTAGGCACAAAATTAGCAAGACGAGAGGGAATTGAGTTTGCACAGTGGGATGTTAAACAAGGGGACAAAGGCAGGCACAGCACCAAAGGTTCTACAAAAAGGAATAGCCCAGGTATAGTGTCAGCTCTACATGCATCCTCTGAGAATAAATTAAAGGGAATCAAGGAATGCATATTTTGCGAAGGCAACCACAAGTCATATAAATGTGAGGTGGCTGAGGCTTTACCTTTTGAGGAGAGAAAGGACAGGGTAACTAAGTCCACAGCATGTTTTAAATGTTTTTTGAAGGTCACAGAGCAAGGTTTTGTAAGTTTAAAATTTTGTGCAAAAAATGTCATGGTAGGCATCAGCCATTATTGTGTGAAAACACTCCTAGTAGGCCTACCCCAGAAGTAGAGACATCAGTGGCACATGCCACCACTATGAAAGGAAGTAAAAGTAAAGGGGGATTATTGCAAACAACTACAGCCTTATTAATTGGGAATGATGGAAAAGCTACTGTAAGTGTTGTTTGATAGTGGTAGCCAGTGTAGCTTTATTAAGACCAGAATTTCCAGAAAATTGAAATTTAAAGAACTTAAGATGGAAAATTTAAGAATTTCTGGGTTTGTGGGTTCCGTTCAAAACCGAACCAAATTTAAGAAGGTAGAAGTTCTGGTTAAGGGGTTGTTACCACAAAGTCCCACTATCAAGGTCCAAGCTGTAGAGATTGAGGAACTTTGTGCTCCAGTCACTACTTGTTTAGATATGGCATGTGTCCATGAATTGCAAGTTAAAGGAATTAATTTGGGCAATAATAAGTTTGAAGGAACAGAAGATATTAGTCTTTTGATTGGGGCTGACTATTATTGGGACTTCATCACTGGTAATATTGTCCGCACATCTCGAGACCCGCTAGCTATTGAAAGTAAGCTAGGCTGGATGCTACATGGTAGCTATTGCAATGAAATGGAAGGTAAGGCCCTTTTTGTTAAGATTGAGGAGAACAACCATGGTTTGGAAAGGCATTTGAAAGCCTTTTGGGAACTTGAATCCATTGGCATAAAGGACAAACAGGCAAGTACAATGAACAATGATGTTTTAGAGCAATTTGAAAAAGGGATTGGGTTTAGAGATGGTTGCTATGAAGTTGGCCTCCCTTGGAAGGATTCTTGCAAACCCGATTCAAACCTTCAGCTAGCTAATCGGAGGTTGGAGACTTCATTGTACAGGCTAAGAAAAAATGAGGAGTTGTTAATTGAATACAATGAGGCCATCCTAAGCTATGTAAGGGAGGGCTATTCTGAAAGGGTGCAAGGTGAGCTGGTGAGCCAGGAGGCACATTATCTGCCACACCATGCAGTGGTACGGCGAGACAAAACTACCACCAAACTGAGGGTAGTTTTTGATGGTTCAGCCAAGGACAAAGGTGGTGTGTCCTTGAATGACGGTTTGGATGCTGGGCCAAATTTAAATGCAGATTTATTTTCCTTGTTACTGAGATTCAGGTTTGGTAGAGTAGCATTGACTGCAGATGTGAAGCAAGCCTTTTTGCGGATAAAGTTAAAACCAGAGGACAGAGATGCAGTAAGGTATCTGTGGGTGGATACGAAAGACTTGTTGGAAAATGAACCTAAGGTTCAAGCATACAGAAATAATGAAGTCAGTGTTGTTTGGCCTCAGCTCTAGTCCATTTCTGTTGGCAGCTACTATGCAGTACCATTTTAAGAAATATTCTGAAGTCTATCCTAACACTATTGAACACATAAGGAAAAATTTTTATGTTGATGATTTGCTGTGTTCCGTGGATAATACAGAAATGGCTAAACAGATATTCATGGAGGCTAGAGCTATAATGAGGGAGTCTGGCATGGAGCTCAGAAAATGGCAGACCAATCATTCTCAATCACAAGAGTTTACGAATCAGTCCTGTGTAGTACCTGATGCAGCAGAAAGTATTGAGGATTCTGGTATTAAGGAGTTGTGGGCAATAGACGCAAAAGTGCTAGGCATTGTTTGGCAGCAAGGAGATGATTTGTTTACCTTCAATGGGGAATCTTTAGTACAGCTGGCTGAGAATGAGACAAGGTGGACAAAACGTACAGCTCTTAGTTTGGCTTCAAAGGTCTTTGATCCTCTTGGATTCCTGACTCCATTTGTGATAAAGTGAAAAATTTGGTTTCAGAGCCTCTAGGAAATTGGACTTGGTTGGGATCAAGAGTTACCTGATCATATGGTGGTAAGGTGGAAATATTGGTTCAAAGAATTGGCACATCTTGGAGACATTGAAATCCCAAGATGGTACTTTGGAGAGTTGAACAATAGTCCAGACAATTTGGAGCTGCACATCTTTTGTGATGCAAGTGAGGAAGCCTATGCCAGTTGTATTTATATAAGAGGCGCATTGCAAGAGGAAGTAAGTTGCAGGTTGGTTGCTGCAAAGAGCAGAGTAGCACCTTTGAAAAGGCTTTCTGTTCCAAGGTTGGAATTGATGGGTGCGGTTATTGCTAGTCGGCTTGCAGTTACAGTGCAAAAGTCTTTGGCCCTCTATGAAATTCCAAGCTATTATTGGACAAACTCCACTATAGTTTGGCACTGGTTAAGAAGCCAGGCAAGGAAATGGAAACCATTTGTTGCCAATAGGGTGGAGGAAATTCAAGCGCACACAGACCCCAAGCAATGGAAGCATTGTCCAGGCATCCAAAACCCCGCTGATTTACCAACACGAGGAATTTCAGTGAAAGATCTTGCACAGTCAAGTTTGTGGTGGAATGGGCCAGAGTGGCTAAAACTTGGAAGTGAAAACTGGCCTTCTAATCAGCCTATTGTAGGAGAATGCCAGGCTAAAGAAGCATGTTTGAGTGAAGTGAGAAAATGCACTGTGAACAGTTGTCAAGTTATGCAGCAGGACACCCATATTGACGCTTGAGGACATTAGCAGTCTGAAAAGGTTGTTAAGAGTGACAGCATGGGGTATATAGATTTACCAACAATATTAAGGGAGAAACAAGAAGGGAAGGAATTCTGAACAGTAAGGAGATTTAGCAAGCTGGGAAATACTGGGTGATATATGTGCAGGAGGAGAAATTTGGTGAAGAGAGGGAATTGCTCACCAGCCGTCCATTACAGGTTCTACCAACACATTCTGCTCTCAAGGGTTTGAATGTGTTTTTGGAATCAGGATTTATTGAGAGTACGAGGTAGACTACAGTTTTCTGGGCTTCCAGAGGAGAAAAGACATCCAATTTTGCTACCTTCTGGGGGGCACTTTGTGGACCTTTTGATCCTGGATACTCATCATAAGCTGTTACATGCTGGAGTTAGAGAAGTGATAATGGAGATCAGACAACAGTTTTGGATTCCCAAAATTAGACAAGTAGTAAAAAAGGTCTTGCATAAATGTGTGGTTTGCAAGCGTTGTAGTGCAAAGCCTTATTATGAAAAGGTGGCTCCACTTCCAAGAGAACGGTATGTCTATACTGCCCCATTTGATGTAGTGGGAGTAGACTTCGCAGGTCCAGTCTATGTGTATGAGCAAGGGGAGTCTAACAAAGGTTATATATGTCTTTTCACATGTGCTACCACCAGAGCAATCCATTTGGAGTTGGTAAGCAACTTAAAGGCAAAAAGAAATACATCACTACTTAAAAGGTTTGTGAACAGAAGGGGTTTCCCAAATAAAATCATATCGGATAATGCAAAAACCTTCAAAAAGGCTGCAAAGGAACTCCAAGAAGTTTGGTCCTTGCTAAATGAGGGAGGATTCCAATCCTACCTTTCACACCAAGGGGTACAGTGGGAGTTTATTGTTGAAAGAGCACCATGGTGGGGAGGATTTTGGGAAAGGCTAGTGAGAAGTGTAAAGTGTCCATTAAAGAAACTTTTAGCTAATGCTCATTTGAGCAAAGAAGAATTCTGCACTGTTTTATGTGAAGTAGAAGCAATGGTGAACAGTAGGCCTATCACTTTTGTTTATAACAGTATGTAGGATGCAGAGCCATTGACAACAAATCATTTTCTTTGTGGTAAACGATTAACATCAAGCCCCAGTATGCCAGAAGACTTGCAGCCTATCCAGAGCACCAGTGGCGGTTCCTCATATGGGCAATATGGGCAGCCGCACAGGGCGGTATTTGTGGAGGGGCGGCATGAGCGCCTGCAAAAAAAATAAAAATAAAAATAAGAATAAATAAATAAAGAAATAAATAAAAATAAAAAATAAAATAAAATAAATAATAAAAGATCAATAAATATTTTTATTAATAAAAAACCATCTATTGCATTTTCCATAAACCTTCCCATAAAAGACCTAAACAATGCAAAATGCTTCCAGATTAATATTATTGGGAATAAAGGCCCATACTTTAACATATGTAATGTTATTTTTCTGGGTTTGGTTAAATAGTGAAATGTATATTATTTATTACAGAACGAATCTTCACACTAAGCCACTAAGGTCTGTCAAATAACCGCAAATGGATAAGAAGAGGTCAAAGCTATCAGGTGCTCAGTTTAGAAAAAAGAGGAAAGAAGAAGGAGAAACGAGCAAAAGATAAAGGTATAGAGCTATGTCATCTACTCTTCACTGCTATTTTGTGATATAGCTTTCTGAGTCATTTGAAGTGTACTATTATGTATATAATTAGCCATTAACCAAGGAGGTTGTATTATTCATTTGTTTCCTATTCTAAAAGTTAATAAATTGTGCTTAATAACATGTTAAATTAATTGTACTAGCCTATTCATGCATTGGTCTGTTATGTTCTATTTTACTATTTGCAGGGGCACTTTTGAAATATTTTGGAACACCCTCTGCCACTAGCCAGGATGAGAAGCCGTCTACTTCTGCCATTATTGAGGCTGAGGAGCCATCTACCTCCTCAGCCTCACATATGTCTCCACAAATGCAGTCTGATCCTGAGGATGAAGACCCATTTGCTTCTACTTCTCCCCGGCAGGACTCTTCAGGTGAGTTTGTGTGCACATATGTCTGTGAGTGTGTGCGTGTGTGTGTATGTGTATGTGTGTGCATCCCTGCAAAGCATTTTGCAAACAGTTATAAATTATAATGTTATTATCACTGGGTCTGGGTTACTGGGTATGTGTGGTGTTTCACCACCATAATTCCATAACACCACCACCATAACAAAGTGCTGTGAATAATGTGTTATCTAACTTAGGTGTGTATACTAATGAGTAATGCTCTTGTTCTTTCTATTAGAAATGCCTGGAGCAGAATCGCCTCCTGAGGATGAGTCTCTGTCCACCGACCCTGCTAACTGGCCTTCAGTTCTGACTGAGAGAATTCGGACACAACTGGTTTCCAGGGGACCAAGTCAAGTACCATCTGACTTTGTATTCCCTAGAAACGACAGTGACGGAAGAAGTTTCCACCATCAATACTTCAGGAAGTCATTGGTTAGTGGGGAAAATATAACCAGAAGTTGGTTGGTCTATTCCTTAAAAAACAACAGCCTTTTCTGTTTCTGTTGTACAGTGCTTACAATAAGTCTCGCGCCTCTGTCTCGTCCCAAGCTAGTCTGTTAGGTATAAAATGGGCGGTCCTTATGGCAGCGGAGGTGTGTTCGGATTGGTGCACATAATTGCTCTAACCCCATCAATGACGTTCATTATTACGTCACTTCTGCTACATTTTAGTGTTTAAAATACAAATGATTAAGAAGCAGAATGACCAAGTTTCGGGATGTTGGGATGATTATGGAGCAATCCTAGTCATCATAATATTAGCTTGGCATTACATTATACCGTCTCAATATATAGTGTAGCGGGTAGCCTATAGAGAACGACTAATTCCGCAAATATCCCAAATCATGGCATGATACCTAAGTTATTTTGACGCAGGTCTAAATTATTTGCTCAAATGCAATGATTGATATTAAGTAATTGTTGGGAATTGTTGTCAATATTGTTGTTTGTGATACATATCCTACGTGAAGAATCTAATGACCAAATTCCTCAGTGAACCTCTCACGCGCTCGCATTTCGAGGAAGTCACGGTCGTCTCACTAATAGTTAGTTTATCCATTGTTTTAAGTGGTAACCTATCTATTCCATCTTATGAAAGTCATTAGTCTAAAGCAAGACTGGAGGGCCGTGAATCAGAGAAATTTGCATTTCATTTGTTCATCGTAATTATTACGTAATAGAGTATACTGTATATAGTAGTATATAAGAGTTTATTGGTAGCATATCATATGACAATTCCCATAAACATGAGATGGCCTTGATGTTGCCAGTTTTTATTTTTTTCCTGAAACTATTACCTTCTCATAGTTTGTTTCAACAATGCATATATTATCATCTCCACGAGCGTAGACATTGCAAGAAAAAATTCTAACTAAGGATAAGTAAAGTTCTTTCATGGTCACAATATATACTTTTATAGATGTCAAACATAAAAATATAATAAAATTCTATATTAACATAAATATATATTCGATACACATTTACGTCATGGCTTTAACATCAGTATTTCGTATAGCTTCCTCCGGCATCAATAATTTCTTGCAATCGTTGCTGCATAGAAGAGGCCAGATTGTAGGGAATGTTTGGTGTTCGACGTAAGCTCTCCCAACTATTCCTCGTGTGAGCTAAAAGTGCTTCAAATGTTCTTTCATTGCGTTGCTCCCATTCGTTAATCATTATTGCCCAAAGGTTTTCAATCGGATTCATATCAGGAGAACGTGGTGGCAGAATTAGATTAATAATATCTGGCTCTCTTTCCTCCTCCCTTCGTAATTCCCCACCCAACCTCGTTTCCTTCGACACAGCAACGCTTACCTCCATCCTCATTCCACTTCCTTCATTAAACCTATTATCGCTTTTACTGTCCCTTCCTTCCATCCTTCAATGCCAGCGTTCTTAAACCTAGCACATAAATTATATAATATGGAATCTAACACCTTAGATCTCTACGCATTCATGTTACTTGAAGACGCCTGTGTCTTAGGGGAATCTAAGTATTGAGAGTGGGTTTGAGGGGTAGTCTATAGATTATTACAGATGACCTTGAACGCTCCAACTATTTAAAAATGATTATTTATTACGCACATCATATGGCATAATACACACATGAATTTAAGTATCTTACACTATAGGAATGGAATTGAATCCTACCAGAGTTAAAAAGTCGCAAAATATGATAGATTAGTTTGTATTAAGAGGTTACTAAGAGAAAAGGATTTGGGATAGAGGGAAAGGCAGAGTATATTTTCTCGAGTTTCGGTTATTATTAACGTTATATGGATACATTGCCATGCGGTGTGATCAGAGAGAGAGAGAGAGTTACAAGGAGTTACAAGGACAAGAGGAAGCCTCAAAGACCTTTCGGTCCACTCTGGGAGGTTCCTGTTGTTAAACAAGTTTATTTTTCTTTCAACTATCCTAGCAGTAGTAGAAAACTGGATAGAAAAGTAGAAGGCTCTCTCCCCACCCTCCCTGCCAGAGGCAGGTACGGAAAAAGGTTGAAGAAAATACCTTGACCCTGGAAAAGTAGCCAAGGAAATTTTACAGGAAAATGGAGAAATATAAATAGCTCTATATTTAGCTTGCTCACAGAGAGAGAGAGAGAGAGAGAGAGTTACAAGGAGTTACAAGGAAAAGAAGTACCTCAAAAGGCCTTGCGGCCCATACCGAGGAGGTACCAATGGCAACGGGTGCCAGGGAAAATTTGTCTTTCAACTATCCTAGCAGTAGTAGAAAACTGGATAGAAAAGTAGAAGGCTCTCCCCACCCTCCGCTCCCTCCTGCCAGAGGCAGGTACGGAAAAAGGTTGAAGAAAATACCTTGACCTGGAAAAGTAGCCAGGAAATTTTACAGGAAAGTGGAGAATATATAAATAGCTCTATATTTAGCTTGCTCACAGAGACCGAGCAAGTGACCTCCTGCAGAGTTTTCTGAGGTTTTAATCTTAAACTATGATTGTGTTCAGTACTTTGTCTAGCCTATTTTTAAACAGATTTACACTTTGACTGGAAACAACCCCTGAGGGAAGTTGGTTCCAGATATTAACTATTTATAGGAAAAGAAATTTCCGCAGACTGAGGTCCTAAATGTCTTTACACACTCAAATAGTGTGCAAGATTTCGTCTAACCCTTTCTTGAACTGATCCACAGAGGAACTGTTCACAACTTCCGAAGGTAACCTGTTCCATGTGTCACAGATCTTATACGTAACGTAATTCCCACACACACTAGTCCTAAACCGTTTCAAATCCAACTTCCAACCATTGTTGCGAGTTGGGTTATCATTTAAACTAAACATACTTCTAAAATCGACATCGTTGAACCCTCGTAAGAGCTTGAAAACCTCGATCAGTTGACCGCGCAGCCTCCGAGTTTCAAGCGAAAACAAGTTCAGGGCGCGTAACCGTCGATTGTAGCCCATATGCCTAACGGAAGGGATCAACTTTGTGGCCCTCGCCTGCACTCGCTCCAGCCTCTCAATATCTTTCCTGAGAGAGAGAGAGAGAGAGAGAGAGAGAGAGAGAGAGAGAGAGAGAGAGAGAGAGCTTTTAAATCACACCTTTTAAATGGTTTGTGGGTAAGGGCTTGACGTATGTTATTTTAGTCCAGGGTAGTTTATGTGGAGGTGTTAACGTAACTTGCAAGGGACTGTTAATTATAAGACAACTACCATAGCTGGGACTGAGACACGTTATCCCCTGCATACTCTATATATATCTATATACAGTATGTCTCTATATATAAAGAGATAGAGTGATCAACACAATGATAATGTGGACGTCATTGATGGGGTTAGAGCAATTATGTGCACCAATCCGAACACACCTCCACTGCCATAAGGACCGCCCATTTTATACCTAACAGACTAGCTTGGGACGAGACAGAGGCGCGAGACTTATTGTAAGCACTGTACATTATTTTCCAAGAGGAAAATAAATTTAACAAGTTTGGGACTCTCTGACTGGAAGCATGCAAGCTCATTGCTCACATCACATGACAACAGTTCAGAACACCTAAATTCTATGAAAATCTGGAAAGAACTGGCAGTGAGGATGAGAAAGGGGGAGACCATTGACAAGCAGGAGATGGCACTTCTGGAGGCTGAGAAGTTGAGATGGAGAGCGGTGCTGACACGTCTCACTGCTATTGTGCATTCTCTGGCAGTTAGGAATTTGGCACTAAGGGGACATACAGAAAAATTGTTCTCACCATCAAATGGCAATTTTCTGAAAGAAGTTGAACTGATGGCACAATTTGATCCTATAATGCAAGAGCACATTAACCGTGTCCAAAAAGGACCTCCAGTCACACCAGCTACCTCGGCCACCACATACAAAACGAACTCATTGATTTGTCGAGCAGCAAGACCATTTCAGCAATGGTGAGCAACATCAAACAATCAAAGTTTTTTTCAATAATTCTAGATTGCACTCCAGATATCAGCCACACTGAACAGTTGTCAGTTGTGATTCGGGTTGTGTCACTGGAGGGGAAGCCCCATATAAAGGAACATTTCATGGGGTTTTTGGAGGCAGAGGAGTCCACTGGTCAACATTTGGCATCTCTGATTCTGAAGAGACTGGAGGAGCTAAAAGTTCCTTTCATGGACTGTAGAGGACAATCACGACAACGGGGCCAACATGAGGGGAAAAAACAAGGGTGTTCAATCCAGGCTCCTAGAAATTAACCCCAGAGCTCTGTTTGTTCCATGTGGGGCTCATTCTCTGAATTTGCTTGTGGTCGATGCTGCTAAGGGATCTATTGATGCCACAAGTTACTTTGGCATCTTGCAGAAGCTTTACAACTTGTTTTCAGCCTCACAAACGATGGGCCATTTTGAAAAAACATGTGAACATCACATTGAAGATGTCTGATACAAGGTGGGAAAGCAAGATCAAGAGTGTGGAGCCCTGAGATATCAGGCAGCTGCAGTGAGAGATGCACTGATCGAGGTGAGGGACCACACCAAAGACTCTGTAATAAAGGTCGAGGCTCAATCTCTGTCAGAGGAGGTTGGGGGGGGGCGCTGAAGGTGAGGTTCGCCCAGGGCGTCATGTAAGCTAGGACCGCCACTGCAGAGCACTCAAGGAGAGTTAACCAGACGGTTCAGGTACCTTGAAGAGCTACAAGATTAGTTATGGAAGAGGTGGCAGATGGAATACTTGCCAGAACTCAATTATTACCCATCAGGCAAGGTAAAGGGCTCCACTGCAAATTGTATCAAGGTGGGAGAAGTGGTAATGATTGGGGATGAAAGACCAAGGCAATGCTGGAAGCTTGGCATAATTGAAGTTGTTTGTTGGCAAAGACAATTTAGTTAGGTCTGCACTGGTAAAGACTTCAGGAGGAAAGTTAGAGAGACCTATACAAAAACTCTATGCTTTAGAAATCAGCAAAAACACAGATAGTCAAGATGAAACATTTGAGTTCCAGCCTCATGGAGAAGGCTTGGCTAACCTTGCAGAAGGTAATGACAACAATGCCTCTTCGGTGGGGGGAGTTAGAAAATCTAGAAGAGGAAGAACCATTGTTGTCCCAAGGCGATATGATGACTAAGCTGATTGATGCAGCATTGCTTGTATATATTAAGTTAAGGTGTATATATATCCATCTCATAATTGTAAGGTTAGTGAAAAATTAACTTAATTTAGAGCTAGCATTTTTGGGCTCTTGTGGCATCATTTTGGGGCGCTGCGCGTCTTTTCTACTCGTTTGTGGAATGCCGTACTTACAGGGTGTGGTCTTATAGAGAGCTCTCTTGCAATTCAGTTTGGTGGTTTAGATACAAGATTGTTGCATCGTGCAATAGTGCAGGTTGTGTTGTTGCAAGGTTTAGAAAGAAGACCATAAATAGTGCCCCTTTTGTTTTTATCTTAAATTCATGCAAGTGAGGCCTAAGGTAGGCCCACATCGAGTCAGCAACCTTGAGGTAGGACGTAATAGGACCTCAAGTCCGTAAGTTTTTAATTTTAGCTTAACTTGGGCTGTAGGTTGAACTGGCCCTTAAGAACTTGGCCGTTGACGGCTCAGCTGGGATTTTGAACCCAACAAATAAATAAATAACAGGATAGCGCGTTAATTTCTCGTAATTACGTCTACCGCATAGAAACAAGGATTTACATTCGAGTCTCTCGCGTTTTCTAAGACAAAATTATGTTATTTGAACGAAGTTCATTTTCTATTAATATAGGGGAAGACTTAGTTGAATTATTTCAGATGCGAATTTTCGTTTCGCTTTCTTGAAGAGATTTTACTCGATTTTTTAAACTATTCCACCTTTAAATGCTACCCGAAATTTCCTTTATTTCGAAGGCATCGTTTTTATAAATTTATACGTGAACTAACTTTTTATGAAGAACGTGTTTTTGTTCTTGCAGGAAGAATTAATTTTAATTCTTATTTAATTTGAAACACACACAGGGTTCGTGAGAATGACTTTCTTTGACCACGGTTTGGGAATACACTGCCCTAACGGTTTTTTCTCTCATACTCTCTCTGTGTTCTATGGTTCGATTTAGTTGCCATGCGCAAAATCTTTATATATCCCAAATAAGATTCTTTTTTTTGATAGATCCTATTTGTAGGAATTATTTACCTTTTATAATGTGTAATTTTATGTGCCACTTAAACCTTTTAATAAAGGCAACAATTTACTTTGAACGGAGTCCTTTCATTTAATACGTAAACGAATGTTACATTTTAAAAACGCCTCCTCCCTTTGTTTCGAGGGAATGGAGGAACGTGGGCCGCGTGAAGGATTTCGTTTCCTTTAAAATTGAAATCTTTACATTTTCTCTTCCCTAGTGTCTGGGTACCTATATATGGCATTTTTTATCCGAACTTAATTCCGAATTGAATAGACAATTAAATTCATGTCTTTTTCCCCAAATTACATGCGTATTTAACAGTTGTTTTATACTTTCCATGTACTTAAGATTTTCCAAAATGTTTCGTTCACTCTCGAACCTAAACTAAAATGTCCTGCCATTTTGACGCATACAATTCTTCATTTGAGCTCCGCTTGGTATTTACCATATTTATTCATACATGTGTTTATATGAACAATTATACATACAATACAATTCATTCGTTTGCATGATCAATTCATTTGTGGTTTAATTAATAACCCGTAATTAATTTAACCTCATCATTATTCTCATACAAACACTATGCAGTGATGTAGGTTAATATGCTGACAATAGATATTATCCATTGAATTAAAAAATAAAAATAACTATTTACGTATCTCCTCTTAGATTGGAGTCCCCTTCTCCGCTGAAGCAGCTTCCGCAGGTTCCTCCTTTCCAAGTTGAATAAAGTTTATCCTACCTACTCCGCAACAGGGCTTGAAGGATACCTTATTCAGCAGTCCCACCAGGGCCGGATTTAGGAGTGGGCAAAGTGGGCAGCTGCCCATGGGCCTCCACATATTGACAAGCCATTATCAAAATAGAAAAAACCCGAAACTAGAAAAACCCGATAGATGATCAACAAAAAAACACGCGCATCCAATACCACTGTAGTACATAAACTTTATCAATTACTATTTGTTGTGTACTGATTATTATTTTGTTTTTATTACTCTTTTAGGCCTACTCTCACTATAAGCAGAAATAAAATTTGTCTGCGGGATCAGCAAACCTTGGACTAACTCGAGGAGATGTTTGGGATGTTGGGCCCGGCCGGGAACCATGCAGGTCACCATCCCATCCGACCTGCCGTACCTAAAAAAGTTCAGGATGTGGGTCCCCAAAGAGAAGGAAGCTGAGGATGTGCTGACTCTTTTGGAGATCTGCAACCGAGGATTCAAGACCAGTAAGTTACACCATATAAAATCATCAGGAAGGACAAACAAAAAGTTGCACATTGATTCTCGGAGTTAAATTGGACGTGGTGGGACTCAGAGCCGGATTTAGACGTGTGGAGGCCCTTGGCAGCCTCCATGTGGAGGCCCCCCTACCTTAGGGGAAGACATAATTGAAGTCATCCATAAGATTCATAATATAATTAACATACATACACTTTCAAAACATCGTGCACTCTTGTGTCTGTCCATTCCACTCATTTCTGATTTTTTGCAGAAATGAGTGGAATGGACAGACACAAGAGTGCACGATGTTTTGAAAGTGTATGTATGTTAATTATATTATGAATCTTATGGATGACTTCAATTATGTCTTCCCCTAAGGTAGGGGGGCCTCCACACGTCTAAATCCGGCTCTGAGTCCCACCACGTCCAATTTAACTCCGAGAATCAATGTGCAACTTTTTGTTTGTCCTTCCTGATGATTTTATATGGTGTAACTTACTGGTCTTGAATCCTCGGTTGCAGATCTCCAAAAGAGTCAGCACATCCTCAGCTTCCTTCTCTTTGGGGACCCACATCCTGAACTTTTTTAGGTACGGCAGGTCGGATGGGATGGTGACCTGCATGGTTCCCGGCCGGGCCCAACATCCCAAACATCTTCTCGAGTTAGTCCAAGGTTTGCTGATCCCGCAGACAAATTTTATTTCTGCTTGAAAGCAGGTACAAAATAACCCTGTTGTGGAAAACAAGGTCTTTCGAATATGATGAAAATGTATTTTCTTGATAGGGCGATTCTGGTCCTTAGAAATAATCCTCACAGTAATAGATTGTTTAACAGCCTGCTCATATGAAGGCCGTAGCTGTTGAGCCGTCTCCTCTGTCTGACATCGTCTTTCCATGCTTTCCGAACCTGTTGTCACCACCAACTTCAAATGGAGTCTTCTAAGCAGTTTCTCCGGTGTCCCATGCTGGTTAGTCCGATTCTACTAGCCCAGACTCCCTCCTAATGTTGATGGCAGCTAACTGCTTCTCGAAAGCTTTCCTCTCGAGTCGCTTTTTTTCTGATCAGGTCAGAGTTTTCTTCCCCTCTGGAGCCTCTGCTAAAAATCGAGGAGGACCTCCTTCAGTAACATGGGGAAGAGTGGTAGTTATTTTGGTCCCAGGTTCAGATCCTGACTCTATATTCCTCTCAGATTCAGCAGGGCCAGGACTTTTCCTTGAGACTGACTGTTCCTTATGAGGAAATCCCTTGATGGAAGAATTCGCCATTTATTATTACTATTTGTCAATTCATTTCTCTTTTGTGATAAACTACGTGAATTCCATTGATTTTCCCTAAAAAGCTTCAATGCTTCACGTCATAATCAGACAAAAATACTTTAAATAGAATATATTAACGTCATATCATATATGTTACAGGAAATCTGTGTAACTAGGGATTTCATATAAGGTTAAGTCGTGATATTTTCGTTAGTTTTAACGAAAATATCATGACTTAATCTAACCACTGGCCAAGGGCGTACAGTTGACCTAACCGGGCATTCAATAAGTTTCCCGTAGGTTTAACCAAAATATCACGACTTAACCTTACATGAAATCCCTGAACATTTCAGGCATTTCATGAAATTCCTAATTACACAGATTCCCTGTGACATATAAAAACAGCAGAGGAAAATGGCTATTTCTTCGTTTGAAAATATTCAGGCTGTCTACGTAAAATTTAGAAAAAAGTAGGAAAAGGAGGAACGTTTTGCTAAAACAAAAAAGTAGGAAATTTACTTTTGAAAAATTGAAAACTATAGGAATTTTGTACTCAGAATAGCTCATAAATAACTGGAGAACAAGATACCATGCAGTACGTTTTCATTCCTTTCAGTTTTTATTAAATTTAACATTCTTATTTATCATAATAAATACAAAAATAAGCTACTGACACTATTTTTAAATCTCTTCTCTTCGGTATCCACTAGTTTTTTATTGGCATCAGCAAGCAATTCATCAACAATATTTTTCTTCTGCGAGCTTAAGTTTTTCTGTTAAGGAAATAATTTCATTGTGTGTGTGCTTTTTCCTTTTACAACTCCACTCTTTCTCCCGCCTCCTCCTCCTCCTCCTCCTCCTCTTCAGTCCTATCCTCATGCGCTTTCCGGAGTTTCCTCACTGATCGTAAAGTTTCCTGGCCACAGGAACCTTGTAAAGTTGACAATCCTTAGGGTCCCATCACTTTACAACACCCTTCACAGAACGGAATTTATTAATTGGCACAACAGTAAAGTTTGCTTTTTCTTTTCCAAGCAAGCCCTTGTTAAATCCCATCATCACTATTTTTTTAAATGAAGGTACTTTTCTTTGCCTGTTGAATCCCTAACTTCATTTTTTTATTTCATGACCACCACCGTTGTTACTGTTCAAGTTAAGGACATACAATTTCCATTCATCTGTTACATACTTTCATTCTCGCGAACTTCAATTCCACACACACAATTCGGGAACTGACACGAAAAGTCTCTCATCGCTTCATATCATACTTCATTCATTAACAGGTTCACCCCCTCCCTCACACACTTAACCCCCTTTCATCCGTTTCACATAACCCCAGAACATTAAAACTTCCACCCTTAAACATTTTGAAGTATCAATATCCATACAGTGGCAACAAGTACTGCCATATAATTTCAGCATATCACAAAAGTAGGAAAAAGTTAGAATTTTAAAAGGTAGGTAGGTATGTAAATTGCATTTTCTCTGAATAAAGCCTTTTACTTTGAATACACCTTTTATATACAAGTACAATGAAATAAAAACTATTGAAAACCTAATTTATTTAATCACTGTGCAAAGATAAAATTTTGGTGACTTGTCCAGGGGGTCTCAGTTTTTATGATAGTTTCGCAACCGGGTTGCCGCAAAATTTTTTTTTCATGAAAATGGCTAAAATTGAAAATTCAAGAAGTTACTGAAGGTATGAAAAGAAAAAAAAAATTTATGTTCAAACGGAAAGCGGGGGTGGAATGGATGCTGAGCAGTTAGAGACGAAAATCCTTCGTGCCGTGGAAGAGGTACCTTGAGCCCCCCCCCCCCCACCAAAAGGAAATCACTGGTACATGTAAATGTTTCCAACCTGACAGTACCCATTCAGTATGTTAATAAATGGCCTCAGTTTACCTCGTATGGCATCTGATCATATCATCACCAAATAATAATCCTTTATTTGAGTCGAAAGTATTACAACACGCATGTATCAAACTATGAACGAGTCCAGTTTCCACTAAGTTAAGTTTATTAACCTAGAGATATTATTATTATTAAACAAACATAATGGTTGATTCAAACAAAAACAGTAGTAATAAATAAATACAAAATACAAACGAAATTACACCCGATCCGAAATTTCAAATGAACAATTAAGTAAAACCTAAAGCTTACGGGCCAAATTAAATATCAACAGTCCAATCAACACATTCGTATGTTCTACGTTGAGATTATTTTAATATTTACTTTTATCAAGAGAGAACTAACTAACTTACTATATAATATACAGGGATGGGGAGTCGGCCAAAAACAACCGACTCCCGACTCCTGAGTCGGTATTTTTAAAAACCGACTCCGACTCCCGACTCTTTCCTTATCATGCTGATCTACAACCTTATAAATATTGGGATGTTTGTTTCGTAGATGGCGTTTCAAGTTTGAGGCTCTAGTTGGAGCATTAGCATGTTTCCCAGTGTAAGCACTAATTTTTGCATTACACTCTTTACCATCCTTTTCTACTTGACAAATAAAAATACTTTCATCCTCATTTAGCTTAAAATATTGAAAGACTGCTGATTTTCTACTAGGCCCACGACTCATTACTAATAGGGGCTAATTAAATTAATAATTAATATATTGCTAATTTTTATATGGTACCTAGTATCCTAAAATAGAAATATGAAATTCATTTGCTAAGATTTACCAGAACAATAAATCAAATGTGGAAATGTGAATCTAGAATTAGTTCAGGAAGATATTTATTTAGGGCATAGTAGTATTCTGGTAAATTGTTGGCATATAGAAATTGAATCAAAGAGTCGGGAGTCGGTCGTTTTTACCGACTCCCGACTCCCCACCTCTGATAATATATGTAGTGACTTTAGTTCATTGATAATTTTACTTTTCACTTAGTCATGTGACAAGAACGATACACTAGTCATTAAATTCCCATTTCTTATGCACACAAACGTACATAATAATCTCGTATTCTAATTTCTGTAATTTTGGATAGCTTACAATACAAATGTATATTTTAACTACTGAACTCCTTTGACGTACCTGGTACGGCATAAAACCATAGTAAATATAGTAAACATTCCGCGCGAGGGTTAAAATGCTGTGGACAGACTGCTCACGAAGTACTTATTCAGAATTTTAATTTTTTCCAGATTGTCTGGTTACCGTTGTCCGGCCAGAATGAGAATTCTTTATCTCAATACCAACGCCCCATAATACGCACCAACCTACTTTTTATTCTTATTTCTCTTCGGAAGTATATTGGGAATAACAGAAGCAAAACATTGCTGTCAGAGTAGTGAAAATAAGACTAGGCTCTTTCAGAATTAGAACATCACTGTTTACATTTTTAAATAAAGAACTTTCCCTCAAAAAATCATTTTCAGGAGACTTAAAAAAAGTAACATTAGTAAAACAGAATAATTTTCTCCAACTGAAAACCAGTCAACTTGGCATTTAAAAGAAAAAACTGAAAATAAAAAGGATTTATTAAACAAATGAACTTCTTATAAATAGAGTACATAACCTATTTATATTCTTACAGTTGAATTCAATATAGTTTTGTAAGTACCTTTCCGTACTATTTTAAAACAACCCTTTATGAATGACATTTGGAATGCACCAGACATTAATTTTACATACGTCCTTAAAAAAATATTGCACAAAATGTAACAATCTGGAACTGAATAAAACTTAGCAAATAAAGTATCTAATATTTGTGCTTAGAGTCTAATCAATACACTGAGCATGTTGACCGAGTCATGATTAAACACCAAAATACAAAATTTCAAGTACAATAACCAAAAGTGTTGGAAATATCTGAATGAATGCGAAGAATAACTCAAAATACGCACGAACGAGCTTTATGGCATACATTCAACATTTCAGGCTCATATCGAATTTATATACTGTATATTTTGGCATTGATTGGTCAGTTTCACTAAAATCCTATTTTCGATGTCTATCACTAATCTCTCTGATATGAATGATGACTGGAAGGAAATATAAAATTTTTTTATCCTTCTCTTAAAGTAACTTTGGTACGCTTTAGCCGTTACTGAATTGACCTAAGTGTACTGATTATGTCTTTAATCTCGAAGTTAATATCCTTAAGCTAGAGAGACTTGAAGAAATTACATTAAAAATAACCCCAGAATGATTTATTTCAACAGCCGTTTTCACACTCCTTGTACTCATACATATAAAATACTGCTGTGGGAAGAGTTTAAAACGTAGAACATAATAAAAACTTGCATGGTAATAACTACGGTGTCATTAACCTAACATTAACAACTATCTCTTTAGCGATGAAGTTAGGAAACAAGTTGCAGACTCAAATACGACTCAGTGATGTGTCTACGAGACCTATACCTACACAGCAGTTCCAAGACCAAAATGCCAACCTTTGCGGTAGGATAATGTCGCGCTAAACTCTTTATTAAATCTAATAAAACAATTGCGCCTAAAATGTTTTCGTTTTATCCCTTGGCAAGAAGTGGGCGTTTCTGATTTGTTCCTCCGATATAAAAAGGATTGCCTATTTCCACATTTATTTTGAACGCACCCAAGACATTTTTGAAGAATAAAGCAATCAGAATACACGACATACAGTTAATACTCACACACACATCTCGCTTCCCGTACTTTAAAATCATCATAAACGTATATAAATGACGCTTACTTCTAACCTTAATCTAACGTTGGGTAGAAAAAATCCCTAAACTTTATATTCAAATTACGCAATAACGTATTTTAACGGAAATGAAATACCACTAAAAGTTAAATAATGTACTGGTTATTTTCGACAGATGTGAATATTGTGAAGTACCGAGTCAAGAAATCATGTGCAGCAGGTTAAGTCACTCAAGTGCTGCCGGTAATCTATGTTAATTCGTGGAAACAGTGATCAAATTCTTTAGAGTGCGTTGGATGGGGTCCGAGAAGCGCGATAAAATGGACTGAATAAACTCGGGATGAGAAATTTTCGTGCATCTACAGCATAAAGTGCCTAAACTGTCAGGAAAGCTACAGTAGTGAAACGAATCGAAACTGAGTAGCTCCAGAACAAGCTAAATTAATCTTTAACACTAGAAGGCCAGTGTGAGACCGGGCACACAGCGACTAGTGTTGGGTCTGCATAACCGCATAATTAAAATTGCATTTATAAGTTGAATTAAACAATAATAAAAATTAACTTGCGTACAATAAAAGACATCACTTCCAAATAATCAAATGTTCTTTTATTATAATGAACACGCTGGATTTCTAGGGTTAAATGTAATCAACCACAGCAACGTAAAGTTATAGGAAAATTGCCTCATTTAACCTTTAACCCATTAGATCCTATAGAGGATCTACCAAGCAAACTTTCAGTATCTTTTGTTATTTTGATGAATAGAGCCCAAATAAAAAGAAAATTGCCATTTCACCTATTTATATTTTTCCATTACAAAATCGGTTTGTGAATCACGTGATAAAAATTAGCCTATTTATTAGGGTGGAATGAGCAGTACAAGGCCTGAAGAGATAATATATAAACCATTAAGTGTTGTCAAACATTCAACGCGTGCGGGAATGCCAATTTTAAAACTGTACTCGGGCGAGTACGGTGGGAAAGAATGAGTTAGTCTTATTTTCTCTTTGCCTATTCACTGCTCACATCTTATCGCGTTTCTGTGACCCTAATCCAATCCGCTTTAGAGAATTTGACCGCCATCCCCACGAATCAACACGGGTTAGACCTATCTATAGTTTCTGAATGACTCAATCCGCCGCACGTAATTCCTCGGTTCAATAATACTTCACAGTATTCTGAATAGGATGAATAGGACAGACATAGTGCTATCGAAAATATTTAATAATTATATGACTAAGTAGTTTCCTTTCCCTATACATATAAAACTCAATCCTCACACATGGTAATGCCCCAATCTCGTTAAAATAACTCTCGGAATTTGTATAAATTAAACAAATAAATGGCACGCAATTAAGGTTCCGCCTTATAATAAATGAGAGATTCTGATTATACCAAAAAGATATTAACACAACAACGCACGACAAATTTTATATCTAGAATTTTAACATTAACAGAATAAGACCATTTTACGCTTTACGTACAATTGATACGTATACTACGAAATAATTTTCGTGTACCATACTTTTAAATTTTTAATACTTTAGAAGTTTAGGGGATTAAAAAACGGAGGTTAAAAAAAAATTACGATTGACTCAAAACTAATTTTCAATAAACTACAATATTCTGAGAGAAATAGCACGAAAGAAAATAAAAGAGGGTAAAAAACAAAAGTAACAACAATAATTTACATAACTATTATAATCAACTCATTAGAGTAATGGTGAAAAACCAATCCAAGTAGCAACACGTGGAAGCCGTAATTGCGCGGAAGTTGGTTATTTGGTGGTCTACGCATCGCGCAAACCTCCTTCGAGGTAAAAGAAACACTTCGTAGAAATCTTGCTACAAACTGAACACTAACATTATATATATATATATATATATATATATATATCGGGTCCGCAAAAAAAAAAGGAGCATGACGAAAATTGCTCTCTCGCCCGCATTTTTTGCCGGACCCTTAAATGTTATATATCTAGCTAAAGATAAAAGAGCCCAGAGTTGTATAAAACAAATTTCAACAAAATCGGTCATAAAATAAGATTTTATGGCCACAAACGTGCAATGACTAAAAAAGTGAATTTCCGCGTAAAAATGTAGTTTTTCTCATTTTAATTTTTTTTTCAGATGCCTAAATAACTTTAATCAATAAAAATGATAATATGCCCTTTTCTAAAGAAGATAAAATATTAATAAAACATTATAGACTTGATAAAAATTATGGCGCAATAAAATTATTACAAGAGTTTCCGAATAAACCATGGTCGAAAGGAGGTTTGGACAAGCTGTTAAGAAAATCGACGAAACTGAAAGTACTGAAAGGAAACAAGGAAGCGGGAGGCCAAGATCAGTTCGAACCGAAGAAAACATCAGAGATGTGGAACTAAGAATTTGTAGTCAAGAAGGCAGACCAGGGACTCACGTGACACCGTCCAGAATTGCTAATGAGTTGAGCATATCCGAAAGTAGCGTCAGAAACATTATTAAGAACGACCTTGAACTAAAACCTTATAAACGGATACACGGGCAGAAATTAACTGAAATTAACGAACAGAAAAGAGTTGTTTGTTCTGAAAGCATGTTAAGAAATATCACTCCCGAAAAAGTAGACCTCGGTTTTTTTACTGACGAAAAGTTTACGGTAGAACCACCGCGAAATTCCCAAAATGACAGAGTGTATTCAAGAGTTAATCGTAAAAATGAAATACCAGATGATAGACTTTATGCTACCCGTAATCATTTTTCTGCCAGCGTAATGGTATGGGTCGGTGTGTCTAAACTAGGCAAGACATCTGTTTTTTTCGTAGAGCCAAACATCAAAGTAGACGCCCGCTATTACACTGAAACTTTGTTGGAACAAATGCTGCCCGAAATGAGACGATTGGCGAATAATGGTTACTTCTTATTCCAACAGGATGGCGCTCGGGCGCATACCGCTAAGTCAACTATTGAATTTTTAGAAAATAATGTTCCTGAATTGCTTTACCCAAAAGATTGGTCCCCTAATAGTCCAGATTTGAATCCCGTAGACTACGGAATATGGGAAATGTTGGCTGAGAAAGTGTACAAGCATAAGATCCGAAATGTCGAACATTTGAAAGAAGTTATCGTACAAAAATGGAAAGAAATTACCCAAGATCAAGTAGATAAAGCTATAGATCAATTTAGGCCCCGATTACGAAGGGTTGTAGAGGTTCTGGCAAACATATCGAACAATTTTTTTTCTATAAATTTCGTTTTCTTTGGAAATTGTAAAATTATATGACATGTAGTAAAACTTTTATATTTTCTTTAATTTTTGACGTATTGACATGAAATTTGGTACTAACTTAGTTTATTTGTTGCTTATTTGCCTAAAATAAGTTATTTGTCATTATGTGTAAAAATAAATGTACAGTAAACATTTTCGTCATGCTCCTTTTTTTTTTTGCGGACCCTGTATATTATAGGGTGATTCAAATGTCCTGCCTAAAAAAAATGACTATACATTAACTATCTTTGAGGCAGGACTTTTGATTCACCCTATATATATATATATATATATATATATATATATATATATATAGGGTGGTCCTCAAAAACGAATTTTTTATTTTTACTGCTCCCACCTGATAAAGTAGTTCCACTTCATAAAAAAATTATTTTGGCAAAGTTTCTACCAGATCCGATAATATTTAGGGGTGGCTGTCAAACTTTAAATTTTGAACGAAATCCTTAAAATGGGCAAAATCTGCAGCATCTAAATTTGCTGGCCACTTGTGGTACCTATCTGAGGAAATGGTGGGATTGGCACTGTTTGATGCTTCTGTATCAGTAGACACCTACTAAGAAGATCTTAAACAGTGAGCTACAGTGAGTGGTCTTGCCAGCCATGACGATTCAAAATAGTACGTCATCAGTGTTATGTATAACGCTTATAATTTAAAATATATATGCAAAATAAAAATCTTTTAACTACACATTATATCAGTGGTTCCCAAGTGGTGATCCATGGATCCCTGGGGGCCAACTGAGATTGTTCAGGGGGTCAATAGAAAACCCCCGCCTTGCAGTTTTGTGGTAACTTCAAGCTTCGACAGCCACCACTAATTATTATCCGATCGAGCTCAAATTGAAGCAGAATTATTTTCTTATTAAGTGGAACAACTTTATTGGGTGGGAGCATGTGAATTACCAAAAAAAATATCGCCTCTATAAGGGAGGACCACCCTAATATATATATATATATATATATATATATATATATATATATATATATATATATTATATATATATATATCAAGGAATTAAATGATAAACCAATTACCAGCAGAGTGAAAAACCTTAATGGAAAGAAGTAATTTATGGAAAGAAGTAATTTAATTTGTTAGCCCACTTGGTATAATTTTTAATTTCATTTTATCATAATTGAAAACCATTATTTACATATTTAATAAATAAAAAACATTAAAATTAACTTTTGATTTCAATAAATATATAAATTCACGCGCGTACGGCAGCAGGCCTAAAAGAAAAACACAAATAAATAATAAATTTCAAACTTTTCCTATACGCAGGTATGAATTTATCTCTATTATAATAAACTATAAAGAAAATAATAATAATAAAAAATTAAAAATATAAAAAATATCAACATTTAAATCACGTATTTTGAAGTGACGCTGAATCTTTCACTTTAGATTGTTGCAATACTTGCTTCGCTTTTGACTGCCATAATTTAGAATCCTTTTGTATTTTTAGGGTGTTGTTAGCTACGATCGCGTCTGGCTGACCGTATGAAGGCGGGTTGCCGAGAGGATCGTACCCCAAAACCGCTAACATTGGGGCGATATTAGGCATATCTTCGATTACGTCTTTGGGAAATTGGCCTACCCATTTATTAAGGGCGTCTAGATTGACTGGCTTAATTACTTGGTCGCTCGAACGCTCCACCCTGGAACGAAAATGGAATGTTTGTACAAGCGAGGTGGTTCTAACAAATACTTAACAGATCTAACAGATTATAGTTACGACAATGAGGGTTAAACTAGATTTATAGTTTGTTAACCATCGAACACTAAAGTAAATTTCTTCCGAAATAAATTCGTATTCAGTGAAAATAAACTGTACGTAAATGACTAGAATATTATTGGGTTTCTCTGTTCTTGAATTACAGCACTGCCGCCCAACCCACAACAATAGGGAAATTGGCTATGCATATCATCATCATCATTATTATTATTATTATTATAATAAATCTGAACACATACTTGGATAAAGAAATTCCTCCCGGCTTATTAATTTGCTCTTCATGATGTAAAACAGCGTTGTTCCAAGGAACCTCCAAGAAATCTAAAATCTTTTGCATCCATTCTCTGGGCCTCAAGACGAGTTGTTCGTAATAGACAGGAAGACACTTCTCGGGACCCAGTTCTTCGCATTGCGTGTTCATCGTCTGAATAGCGGTGTTCCACCTCTGCATACACTGTCTATACGAGGTTAAGTCAAACCCGGTTATCGTCACCTGAAAGTTAACGAGGTACGCTCAGTCTTTTATGATGACACGAGTTGAATCCCCTATTCCAGCCTCAGGTTTTCTGGGGTCGAGCTTACAGGGAAACAAGTTTTAGGAAATTTGTCTGCGAATATGAAGAGGGATTCGATGTAAAGGCTTCAGAAGCGGTTAAGCGCGCGCGCGCGCACAAAAATTTGTACTCGAGGTAACAAAAGTTACTTTTCAAACTATTACTAAGTGGCAATACCAAGTAGGTAATCGACAAGACTAGTAGTCCTTACCTTTCTAGATATAATGGAATGAACTGTAGCTCTGCCATCTCGAACCATAAACAAGAATTTGGCATTAGGGAAGAGCTGAGATAAATACGTGGCACTTTTCAGAGTGAAAGGGTCCTTATTACAAAGCCTTTGAGCGGAATCTCCGTGTTTGATCACCACCTCCAGAATGAACGAAGAGATGGCCTCGTTTAGGACCTGCAAAGTTCACCCAACGAAAGAGACACGTAGATTAAATAGCTTAAGTTCAACAATTGGAATTAAATGTTACGCAACGAACGCCAAACTTACATCTCATTTCAAGATTGTGTTCCATTAAAACATTTCAATCATCAAGTAAAAATTATTTTAAATTAGCATTTTAACATTTTGTCATTTCATTTAACTTTTAAACCTTTTGCATCATTTTATAAGCCTTTTTTGCAGTTCTTTTAATGATCTTATGAAGTTTACCTCATCCGTGACCCCTGCTTCTTGCAACCGCATAGACTCTTTCGGTGACCGCTTCCATTGTTGCCGCATTTGCAATATCCTGGGAACCACTCGAGTTTCTTCGCCGCACCGAATGTCGGGATGAGCGTCTAGCATCGCTCTCGCGAGAGTCGTTCCCGATCGGGGCATTCCGCCAATGAAAATGAGCGGCTCGCTGCGATCATATCTGCGACTGTTCATGGAATCCTTGTGGAGCTAAAATTCAGTTCACAATCAGCCCATTTTTCCCCCTTGTTGATTGATTAACAGTTTATATTTTACTTGAATGTGCAGAATAAATGCAGATACTTGAAACTTATCCGTTTTACTTAAATTAATATACGAGAGAAATTCTCTCATCAATTTTATTATTAGGTGGAGACAATAATTATTCGGAAGAAAATAAAAACTCAAATTGGAAATGAAAATTAGGTAAATAATTTGTATCAAGCGTAGTTCTAAGGACCATAATGTATGAGTGTCAAAATCAGCAGGTTCTTTAACATATGTTTTGTATTTTAGTAAAAGATATTCATTCGTTAAATGTTAAATTTAAACGAAAAATTAATGGTATCTACATTATTATTATTATTATTATTATTTTTGTGGGGGGCGGAGGGGAGGGTCTTAAAGATTAATGACGTTATCTATAGTTCTCAAATTTGACCAATGGAAACAATGATTTTATGGAAATGCTGTCTGGCCTTCGCAATTTTCTCAAGGTAATACCATAATAGTACCATATGTTTACCCGTGTAAAATCTAAACTATTAAATCGGAACATTAAAACAGCTACTGAAACTGAATAAGGACCTTAATTTAATATTAAACTAAAACAATTAAAAAATAGGTGTAAACCTGTCGATGAAGACCGAGGTATAAATGTAACAACAAAGATTATATATAAATGTAACAACAAAGATTATACGACGGAAGGCATCTACAAATTCACGTGTGATCCGAACCATGGGACGCTACATCATCTGGACGAGAAGGACAGTACCCAATCCAACTACTCGTACTACAATAATTACTATAACTACGAAGACTGAATGTCCCTTAATTTCACTGATTAACGGGAAGCGGTGTTGCATCAATGGTCAATACGTAGCCCAATTATAATCGGCAAGAAACTAAACTTATTTATAAACCCAAAACATAATAAATTCATCTCATCGAGGCTTCTTCCATAAAAAGTTAAAATTTTCAATCTTTCGTTTAAATTAAGCAATTGATACATTGTCAAATCTTGGAGAATTGCATTAACTTTCTAAAATGACTTGCCAACTAATTGGGTCGTTTTGTTAACTCATTCAGTCTTCATTCAAAAATCTCATTACAAACACCAATGAGGCTTAATAAAGGATACGAGTTTGGATCCGAAACATGTCATTGTTGGAATAGCAAAATTGGGGTTTATTAATACGAAATAATAAAATCTATAATACTTAATTGAAAAAGATGTTAGGTTTAAATAGACAGATTATAAAGTTAGGAAATAGGCCTCAGCTGAGTGCGTGATTTTTGGCACGAGGCCAGAACAACAGGTTTCGCTGCATTCATACTTGTCTTGTACAGCCCATTAGACACGAGTATAGCAGTCACGTGACATAACACCTTCCGTGTCGTCCAATCATGTATTCATAAACAGTTTGTGTGTGTGTGTGTGTGTGTGTGTGTGTGTGTGTGTATATATATGATAGGGTTTAATATGGTTAAATAGGCCAAACAAGTCAGTTTAATAATATAAAAGGAGTAAGATTCGGTAAAATTTTTAGA
This sequence comes from Bathynomus jamesi, assembly GCA_023014485.1. Taxonomy (NCBI): domain Eukaryota; kingdom Metazoa; phylum Arthropoda; class Malacostraca; order Isopoda; family Cirolanidae; genus Bathynomus; species Bathynomus jamesi. The sequence continues at coordinate 780,249 of JAJOZX010001717.1, read as the reverse complement.
ACAAGACGTTTTAAAGTTTTATGTAGTTTCAGGTTTACGAGGAAAAATATCTCAAAATATTCCCATCTAACGAGATGAGTGATGGGAGGTTGAGAGCAGGACGGAGACGAGGGCGGGCACGGGAAGAGAGTTCAAGATAAACGTTTGAAGCGAGAAGTGGAGCTGAAATCGGAGCTGTGGTAGGCTTTAGTCAGAGGACAAAGAGTGGAGTATTAATCCTTCCGTCTCGGGATCATCACGGGAATTTCATAAAAAATGTATTTAATTATTTAACGTAAATAATTAATCCAAACATCCCGGTATCTTAACGAGAATTTTAAAGTTCCAACTGAACATTATAAGATGGTTGTTATAATTTTTGCTTGTTACCATTCTACTGAATACATACTGTATATACAGGGTGTCCCATAAGTCCGGCATCATAGGAGAAATTCATATTTTTCTATTTCTACAAACCATAATTCATATTTTTATTATGCTCGGGATGCCAATTTCCCGTCCACCATTCTGTTCAGTGACGAGGCTGTTTTTTATGGAAATGGTGAGGTAAATCAGGTAAATCGACAGAACACCCGCTACGGTCTCAAAACAACCCTCACTGGTATACCTCTTCAAAGGAACAAGGTGCATTTCGGGTGATGGTATGGTGTGGCATTTGGAAGGATCGCATCATAGGCCCCCTCTTTTGCGATGAACATGTCACTGGAGGCACCTACCTACGTATACTCAAGGAAGAAGCATTTCCAAGTGTCTTGAATGAAGAAGGAAATTTCCCAACATGGTTCCAGCAAGACGGCGCTCCTGCACATTACAGCAACCAAGGGAATACCTGTACCAACAATTCCCTGGTCATTGGATAGGACGTCGAGGGCCTGTGGAATGGCCAGCTAGAAGCCCGGATCTCACGCCACTAGATTTTCATCTCTGGGGCCACTTGAAAACGCTGGTATACGCAGAGAAAACTAGGTGTGTTGAACATTTGCGGCAGCGCATTATTGGGGCATGTAACACCATTACTCCTGACATCATTCACCGTGTGCTTGCTGACTGGGTATCACGTCTGAATTTGTGTATTGAAAACAATGGTAGACATATTGAGCACGTTCTGTAAATAAAAGCTTTTGTTTTGCCTTTTTTTATTATTTTTCCTATGATGCCGGACTTATGGGACACCGTGTGTGTGTGTGTGTGTGTGTGTATTTATGTATGTATGTATATATGTAACTTTTCTTTTTGTTTATTAACCGTGTTAATTAGTGTAAGGGCTAACTACGCAACTACGCCTTCAGTGAGAAGCTAACACAATCGTTAGGATAAGTTCGTGTGTAATAATGGTAACTGTCAGAGAATTTAGGCTAAACACCAAACAGGGCAGCACGTAACATGCGAAACTGGCCTACTCTGAGGAGACAAATTTACCGTAGGTGCACCGAAACTGCCCCAATTCCACGTATGCTGATAGGCCACAACCAACGTTACACATTTTTCAAAAAAATATAGAACACTCGCAATAAGGCCGTATCATTTCGCAGGGCGATTCGTGGGGTAAAACCATTCAGTACTTTGTGTTTTCATAACATGCACGAGGAAGATTGACTTTTTGTAAAACACACTAATAAATAAATAAATATAATCAGGGCGTACATTCAGGGTGTGCTAGGTGTGCGCCGCACACCCAATAGATTTTCTGTAAATTAATATTTAATTAACCCTCTCTCAACTTTAGTCGAAATGAAAAAGATGCCCTAGCCCTTAATTCTGCACTCGACTGTTACACTAGTCGAGATGAGAAATGAGCTACTTCAATTCAGTTGTTCGGATTGTCTTCGCAACCATTCGGTAAAATTTTGGTACTGAGGGATAGAAGCGTCCCTAGAACTTGTTTGAAGCGCGAAATTTCGGTATTGCGGCGATATATATATATATATATATATAGTGTGTGTATGATCAAAATTATTCGGACACCGCATGGTTTTGGGAAAAATGGTTTTATTATGGCATTTAGTAACCAGTAGGTCCACCCTTTGCTTTTATTACAGCGTCAACACGTCGAGGCATACTTTCCACGTTTTCGGTAAGTCTGTGCAGGAATGGCTCGCCATTCCTCTTGCAGAGCTGATGCAAGAGATGCAAGTGAAGCCGGGCGTGGTGTGCGGTTTCGTATCCGTCGCTCCAGTTCGTCCCACGTGTGCTCGATTGGGTTGAGATCGGGGCTCTGAGCAGGCCAGTCTAACAAATCCACCTTATTTTCACAAAACCAGTCCTGCACACGCCTTGCAGTATGGCAGGGAGCTCGATCCTGTTGAAACAAACAATGGCCATCTCCGTAGTATTGCCACAGTGTAGGGAGGGCCGAATTGTCCAGAACGTCGAGATAAACGTCAGCGTTCATGGTAGTGGGTATAACAACCAACGGGCCGAGCCCTAGCCAGGAAAAAGAACCCCATACCATGATGGACCCTCCACCGAACTTCACCGTTGGACGTACACAGTCAGGAAGAAGCCGTTCTCCGGGCTGTCGCCACACCCAAACACGCCCATCAGACTGGAAGAGTGAATACCGCGACTCGTCGCTCCAAAGAACAGTTTTCCAGTCCTCCACGGTCCAGGAACGACGGGAGACACACCAGGCCAAACGACGCGTGCATTAACTTTTGTAATCAGTGGCTTGTGTACAGCTGCTCTACCATAATAACCGAGTCTGTGCATCTCTCTGCGGATAGTTACAGTACTAACGGAGGTACCGGATGCTCTTCCTACCTCCTCAGCGATGGAAGCGGCAGAGGACGTGCGGGACTTCTTGACATGTCGTACCAGACTTCTTCTATCACGTTCCGTCAGTTTGCGTGGTCGTCCGGAACGTTTTTTCGCGTTAGTTGCACCGTCGTGCTTCCATCTCATGATAACATCCGCTACAGTCGACTTTGGTATATCCTGTTTGGCTGCAATGTTTCGTATAGAAACGTTACTTAAATAACATCCGATGACGAGTCCACGTTGGAACTCGGAGAGTTCACGTCCGCGCGGCATGGCTTCACAACAGTTACTGATAACTTAACAGAACACCTCAGCATTATAGTTCCGCCACGCTTTTTCCCAGCATACCTTTCGGCGAAGGTGATATTTGCAGAAATGCGGATTTTCCGGGGTGTCCGAATACTTTTGATCATATAGTGTATATATATATATATATATATATATATATATATATATATATATATATATATATATAGGGTGTTTGAAAACTTTCTGTACAAATTGTAATGGGGGATAGGCAACACCAAGACAAATCCTTTTCGTCTATAAGTGTATGTCCGCTGACGTCACCATTCGGCGCGAGAGGGCGCCGCTGCAATTGGCTAAAAGGTGAAGTGAGCTAGACTCGCGCTTGCCGCGGGCATTCTTAAATCGGACGTAGTACGCGTAACATGGAGCGCTTCAAGACTGCTGAGATGGCTGACATGCATATGGTGTATGGGGCTGCCAATGGAAACGGAAGAGCTGCTGTGAGGTTGTACCGACAGCGCTTCCCAAACAGACGTGTGCCAAACCACCAAACGTTTGCGCATTTGCATCGGCGACTGCGAGAAACCGGAACATTCCAAGCAAACATGCATGACACTGGTCGGGAGAGAAACGTGCGCACTCCTGACATGGAAGAAGAAATCCTACGGCGATTTGAGGACAATCCAAGCTCAAGCACGCGAGGTGTTGCACGTATCCTCGGTGTGAACCACGACCTGGTCTGGAGTGTGTTGCACGAGCAGCAGTTACATCCGTTTCATCGTCAGAGTCCAGGCATTACAACCTCGGGATTACCCTCTTCGTGTGGAATTCGCACGCTGGTTTCTGCAGCAGACAGCGGTGCAGCCTAATTTTCCGGCTTATGTGCTGTTCTCAGATGAGGCCTGTTTCACACGTGAGGGTGTGTTTAACATGCACAATTCTCACGTGTGGGCGCACGCAAATCCACATGCTACCCGGGTGCATGCTCATCAAGAACGGTTCGTCGTCAATGTTTGGGCGGGTATCGTCCATGGCAAGTTGATTGAGCCGTACCCTGCTGCCTGCCCGACTCGACGGGCGGGTTTATCGGATATTTCTTGAAGAAACGTTGCCGGAGCTTGCGCTTGGATTGTCCTCAAATCGCCGTAGGATTTCTTCTTCCATGTCAGGAGTGCGCACGTTTCTCTCCCGACCAGTGTTATGCATGTTTGCATGGAATGTTCCAGTTTCGCGCAGTCGCCGATGCAAATGCACAAACGTTTGGTGGTTTGGCACACGTCTGTTTGGGAAGCGCTGTTGGTACAACCTCACAGCAGCTCTTCCGTTTCCATTGGCAGCCCCATACACCATATGCATGTAAGCCATCTCAGCAGTCGTGAAGCGCTCCATGTTACGCGTACTACGTCCGATTTAAGAATGCCCGCGGCAAGCGCGAGTCTAGCCCACTTCACCTTTTAGCCAATTGCAGCGGCGCCCTCTCGCGCCGAATGGTGACGTCAGCGGACATACACTTATAGACGAAAAGGGTTTGTCTTGGTGTTGCCTATCCCCCATTACAATTTGTACAGAAAGTTTTCAAACACCCTGTGTGTATATATATATACCGTATTTGACGGCTTACAAGACGCTGCGCCGTGAAACCTTAATTTTGGAAAGGTAAATTCAAGAAAAAAGTTTTTGAGGCACTTTATTGTTAATACAATGGATATGTAAAATTCAATAAAAAGAAAACCCAAAAGCCAATAAAGAAAGATATGATTATTACTCTTATTATTTGTTATTAATCAACTTCAGATTCATTACTGACATTATCATCATTATCCCCATCATCATAATCATCATCATCTTCACTTGTATCACTGTCACTCTCATACAATAAATGATCTTCAGTGCCATCCATTGCATTACTTATACCACATTTTTTAAAGGACTTGACCACAATTTCAGTCTTAACATCATGCCATGACTTCAGCACCCATTCACACACTTGTGCTATTGATGGACGTTTCATCCTTCCCCACTTTCGGCTTCTAAGACGCAGGGCGATTTTTTAAGGTATTTATAAGGAAAAAAAGTGCGTCTTATAAGCCGACAAATATATATATATATATATATATATATATATATATATATATATATATGATGAATAAAACCACGAAGGGAAAAGAAACACAAAGTGGTGCTCAAGCGCTTTCGTCTAATGACATCCTCAGGAACATTAGACGAAAGCGCTTGAGCACCACTTTGTTTCTTTTCCCTTCGTGGTTTTATTCATCATAAATATTTTTCACGTGTCACTTTCGTGAAATAATTTTCATATATATATATATATATATATATATATATATATATACAGGGTGTCCCATAAGTCCGGCATCATAGGAGAAATTCATATTTTTCTATTTCTACAAACCATAATTCATATTTTTCTCTTTCTACAGGCCATAATGTCTGTGAGCAAGGAAGAACGGATCCAGATAATTCTACTCATAGATTTTGATCTCTGGGGCCACTTGAAAGCGCTGGTATACGCAGAGAAAATTAGGAGTGTTGAACATTTGCGGCAGCGCATTATTTGGGCACGTAACACCATTACTCCTGACATCATTCACCGTGTGCTTGCTGACTGAGTATCACGTCTGAATTTGTGTATTGAAAACAATGGTGGACATATTGAGCACGTTCTGTAAATAAAAGCTTTTGTTTTGCCTTTTTTTATTATTTTTCCTATGATGCCGGACTTATAGGACACCCTGTATATATATATATATTTTCTTTTCCCCTACTATGGGAATATAAATTTACGTTTATCCAATGCCAAATCAAATGGAAAAGGGAGAGAACGAGGGATCAGGACGGTGTGTGTGCAGTCTGTGGACAGAACACCCTCCATATATGGTAAAGTGGGCGGGGCCTAGGTTGCCATGGCCCGCGTCAGGTTCATATGCTTAACATATTACACTGCTGATACATGTGAAGCAAAGAAGTTCTTTATATGAGGACGTTATTGCTCACTATTTTTCTCCAAAAAGAAGACGAGTTTATGTGTAAATAAGTTCGATGCTTAAAGGAACCCGTAAGAAATTGGTGTTAGATTTTTCACAGTTCACCTAGATTCTCCAAGTGTTTAGTGTAATATTGAGAAGGTGGATTGCGTATGCTTACCATATTACTATTAAGATTTATTAATAACTAAGTTAACATTAATTTCAGTTATTAATTTTACTCCACATGATATTCCGCACACCCAATTCACACAGTCACCATCCGCCACTGATATTTATATAAAATATCCCATAAAGATGTATAATTGTATATACTTCTTGAAGTTGAAAAATTTCCTTATATATTCACATATTTGATATCAGTAAAGTTCACCGCTGAGCGGAAACGTCACTTTTATTTTATGGGAGAAATAGGCCACAGATAAGCTAGGTCCTTTTTGTTTATAGGCAAAGAGGACGAGCCTATCAGTACCCTATATAGTGGCCTACGCCTACGGATCACGAATTTGATGTGGCCAAGAAAGTAGGCTTACTATAATTTATGAATTAAATTATGATGAATAATTAGGGGTCACCAGCTTGGGCCTACAGCCCAAACAAACAATATTTAATAAGGAGAGGGAAATTACTTTGTTGTGTGTTTAAATTAGGAAAATAAATGAATTATTTGTTCACAGTGATTAACAGTTCTATAACGGTATTTATACTATGTTAAAGTAACGGTATTTATACTATGTTAAAGTAACGGTATTTATACTATGTTAAAGATGACTGATTAATAGCAATCAGAAATGGTTATACAGTCTAATTGTTAAGTAAATTCGCTAATTCAGGTAGGCTAATGAGATATGCAGAGGTGAACACAGAATAAGTAATTAAGCCAATAATAACCGAAATAATGAAAGCACGGTATGGTACAGTAAATGGATTAGGTCGGTAAAAATGAAATGCATAAAAGAGCACATACACAATTGGATGCAAAATAAGCAAGTTATATGAATGAACACAATAACAAGGTGATATAAAACTACGGTATTGGTACAACACTTGAATAGGCCTACTGCGGTCTTAACGGGAGAGTTAGTTTGAACGGTATTGAAGATACTTTTAGGGCCTACGCGATTAGGCAGAGTTTGTGGACTTTTCAGCTTTGAATCCTGAATAGTTTAGCACGACGTAACATAACACTGTAGGCCGAATGAGGGCCAACAAGAGGCTTACCGACCTGCGATTTCGACGTGGATAACTCTGAAGACTGAAGAAACCTACGTGAAGGTTTACCGTCCTGCGTTTTGCCGTAGCTAACTCTGAAGACTGTTGGCCTACCGGCAGGAGGATGTGCTGAGGGCCTGTTGAGATACTTCTTGAACGGGCGCCGATCGAATTGTGGTGAAGGATGAGTGAAGCCCGGACCAGAAGGACGACGCCGGTAGTGATGTTTTGCTCCCGGCGAGATGAAATTGTAGGTCGCCTCAAGTGTTGATTCGCTTCGTGTATTGTTGAGGTGTTGCTTGAGGGACTGAGGCCGGCTGAAGTCGAACGGCGCTACGTGAAAGAGGATATTCACGAGTAGTAGTAGTAACGAGCAAAGTGAGGGCGAGTTTAGTGAACTACGGCTTATATACGCTCGGAAGACGCTAGCTTTTCGCGGGCCTTTTGGGAGAAAAACATCCTTTTGTTTCTCTCTCCTTGAAAATCACGTGTGTTTTTCGGTTTCTGAAAATTCCCGGATGTTTGCGGACGTGAGGAAAGAATTTCCGGTCGGTCTCAAACACTTAGCTATTTAAAATGGGGGAATCTCGTTTGACGTTCGAACAACGGAAGCAGATATTGAAATGGTTCAAAACCGAAAATATTAGCGAGGTACAAAGATGTTGGATACGTGAATTTTCCACTACACTACCTACACGTTTGACTATTTCAAGATCACGTGACAAATTTGAACGAGATGGCACTGCAAGACGTGTGCAAAGAACATTCAAGAAGACCTCGAACATCGACTTGTGAAGACAAGGAAAATGTTCTTCAAATGATCACCAACGCCGAAAAAATCGGTCAGACAGTTTTCTCTTGAGACCACAATTAGCAAAACAAGTGTACACACTACACAGGATACTTAAAACTGCTAAGTTTAATTAAGGCATATGTGCCGCAACTACTGCACGCCATCAACGAGAACGATCCAGACCGGCGAGTTGAATTTTGCGAGTGGTTCTCACGCATATGTCTTAAAGATGATCACTTTCCTTACACAATTGTATGTCTGATGAAGCAACTTTTAAGCTGAACGGAACACTGAATCGGCATAACAGTATTGAATTGAATAACCTTTATTAATAATAAAATAAACACATTCGTTTCAATTTACAATGACATGAATAATTGTGAAGCTCGACTATTTATTTTATTTAATTTGGCCCTTAAGCTATAGGCTTTACTGGGTTCTTATTTATTATTAATTAATAACAACTAGCTGTTTATTTTTAATAAGTATATAAGTATTATTAATAGTTAACTGGGTTTCCAAGAATCCACATATTTCTGTGAAAAGGGCAGTGAACCGACTGGGAGTGACAGCGTGGTGTGGTGTCATCCAGAGGACTTGGCCCTTTTTTTTTTCTATAGGACAGTCACCGGCCCTGTGTATCTTGACATGCTACCTGAATCAGCCATGCCTACTATCCATCAGCAGTACGGCGAGGATAACTTCTACTTTCAACAAGATGGAGCACCACCTCATTACCACGATGCCCACTTACCTGGCAGATGGATGGGTTGGACGAAGAGGAAGTACGGAGTTTCCACCCCGATCACCTGATTCAACACCTTTAGATTTTTTCTGTCGGATAAATTAAAGCATGAAGTGTACGCAAGAAATCCAAATACACTTGAAGAGCTGCGACATGAGATTGAAAAGGCTTGCAGAAATATTTCGCCGGAAACCTGTACACATGTACGACATGCAGGTCAGTTTTACGTCGTGCTCAGCAGTGCATAAATGCACGAGGTAGACATTTTGAACATTTTCGCCAATAAACTAGTTTAATAATATGCTTATTTATTATCCTCCTTCAAAGTGATGTTTCAGCTTCACAGTGAACTTTACTGATATCAAATATATGAATAAATATAAGAGTGTTATTCAATTTCAAGGAGTGTATACATCTTTATGGGACACTGACCTTGTTAACTTCGTTTAGATTCGGTATATTGGTCTCTCTTCACACGAAGATCAAGCTGGTGGTCGTGCCTCTAGGTCTGGCTTGGAGGAGGAGCAAGTTGCTTTCTTGCGCTCTCCACTGCACATAACCAGGTACACCTAGCTCGTCTGGTACCGTCCTGAGCCAGGCATCTAGTCTTCTCTTGAAGACTACAACTTTGATCCCTGTAATGTTTCTGAGGTCCTTTGGAAGTTGGTTAAAAAGTCTTGGCCTCCTGACAACCAAGCTATTTTCCTTCAGTGTTGAGGAGGTCACTTGTCGGGCCTTTAATTTGGGAACACTACACATTCTGCCTTTCCTATTTTCCAGCGTTGTTTGGATGGTAATTGGGTTTAGTTTGAGGTTTGGTACCAGTTTTTCAATCATTTTCCATATGTAGATTAAGGTGTACCTCTCTTTTCTTCTTTCCAGGGAGTACAGATTTAGTTTACGTAGTCTTTCCCAATACAGTAGTCGAGTTCTTTGCAGTCGTGAATCTTGGCTGTGAAATGTGTCTGCGTTTCTTCTAGTTTATTAATTTCTTCCTTTTTATATGGGGACGTCAAAACTGAGCAGTATTCAAGTTTTGGTATGACCAGTGTTCTCAGCAGGGGAATCATTACTGTCTTGTCCCTCCTTTTGAACGTTCTTAGTACCTTCTCTGCGATTCTTTTTGCTTTGTTTATCGCTATCTGATTTTGTCTCTCGAATTTGGCATCATCGGTCATTATTATCGCCGAGTCGACCGCATTCATGCTTCTCTGAATTTCCTGTCTATCTGGAGCATGATATGTAGTCTGTTCAAGTTCCTCATTTCTACCATATCTCAAGAGATTAATTTTCTCGGTCTTAAGTGTCATTTTGTTGTCTTCTGGCCATTTGTATATTTTTTCGTGTCCCTCTACAAGGCCTCCACTTCATTTGCATCGCTGATTTTTCTGCTGATCTTTGTATCGTCCGCAAAGGATGTTACTATACTGTTGCTGTTTACTCCACTGTCTATATCTGTTAGCATGATAATGAACAGGAGTGAGGCCTGTACTGTACCTTGTGGTACTGAGCTGCGTACTTCCGATTCTGATGATGATACACCTTGAATTTTGACGACCTGTACACTTCTCTGAGGAAGTTGTAGATCCATTTTCCCACTTTGCCTGTTATTCCCATGTGTTTCATTTTATGTGCATTTATACCATGATCGCATTTGTCGAAAGCTTTAGCAAAATCCGTGTATATGAGATCATGGTTTTCATTGCCTTCAAATGCATCTAGGATATTGTTATAATGCTCTATAAGATGTGATAGACATGATCTTCCTGATCGGAATCCGTGCTGATTTTCGCTGAATCTTTCCAGTGTCTCCAAGAAGTCGTAGATTTTCTCTCTGACTTCTTTCAAATATTTTGGTGAGGTGGGACGTCAATGACAATGACACACTATCCCCTCCTTTATATATAGGGACAATGTTTGCTCTTTTCAAGATGCTCGGTATCTCGCCCGTGTCTTGGGATCTTCTCCATATCCAGTATAAGGGTGTTGCTATTTCATTTTTACAGTTTCTAATCAATAGTGCGTTCCATTTGTCCGGACCTGCAGCTGAATGTGATTTCATTTGTCCTATAGCTCTCGCTACATCATCTTCGGTAAAATCAAAGTCTATTATACATTCTCCTTGCAATTTCTCTTCAAAGAATGCATCTACTTATGTCAGGTATCGCTTTGTCACTTTTTGGGGTACTGAAGACCGATTCATACTGGGCTGTCAATGTTGCAGATATTTCTTTTAGATCGTCTGTTAGTTCATTATTTCCTTTCCTTAAGGGCCCGATGATAGCGCGCGTTTTTGTTTTCCTTCTCGCGTAGCTATATAAGTATTTTGGATTTTCCTTTATTGCTTCTACCGCCTTTTCCTCTTCCCTCTCTGTATGGCCCTTAATCAGGGTTTGTATTTTCCTATCGATACTCTCCATTTTTTCTTTTATTACTTTCCTGGCATTGTTCTCTGCAATTAGCTAACTTCGCCGCTACTCTCTCTTTTACGGAATATTCTTCTCTTTTGCCTCTCTAGCCAGTTCCTCTTTCCTTTTGGCTTTGCTTTCAGAGCATATTTTTCCAAAATTCTCAGCGTCTTTTCTTTCAAGGTTGTTAGCATTTCCTCAGTTGTTTTATTCTCTAAAACTGTTCTCCACTCTATTTGGGCCATGTGCGATCTGATTTCTTCCCAATTTATGGTCTTGGAGTTTAAGTTAAAAGCCCCAAATTTGCTTCTTCCTTCCGTATGTGTATTGTCTTTTAATGTTATCGCCATATTTGTTGATAACGCGATTATGTTGTTGTCTGAGATAATAGTTGGGGTTATTTTTATATCAGTAATTAAGTTTGTGACTGGCGTTATTCATGAATACCAGATCTAGATAGTTATTTTTTCTGGTATTTTGTTATCTCCTGTATCAGCATAAACTCGTGTGTGAGAGCCATCAGCATTTTTGCTTGCTCCTGGTCCTCTCTTGTGCCCCCCTTATCTTCCTGTATAAATATATTTCTACCCACCTTTTTGTATTTTATACAGTAGATGGGGAATTAAAATCGCCGCAGAGTATTATATTAGAGGATGGAGAGTTTATGGACTTTATAATACAGAGTTCTGATATCATCAATGGCATCCGGAAATTTTTCAGTTGGAGAGTTTGGAGATCTATAGATGACTATCAGTACCACGTTTTTTCCTATTTTCACTGGAAGGGTTTCCAGGAAGCTGTTGGATTTACTCATTACCGTCTCTGTTATATGCCTCTCATGTATGTAAATAGCACAGCCACCTTTACGTCTCGCTGTTCTATCTGCTCTTGTAAGATGAATCCATCGATATGCAATTCTTTCGATATAGTGGTTCGCAGTTATCGCAGTTTCCTTGGCAATCTTTAAGATGTGTTTCTGTGAGGCGTGCGATGTCTGCCCTTGTTTCGTCCATAAAACCTTTCGGGTACGAAACTTTTAGAGAATTGTTCGGTTTTATTCCTTGAATATTTGCCAGGACAATGTTTATGTTCTTCGTTTTGCATTGCCCCTTGTGCATTTTAAGTTTGTTGCCCTTTGATATCGCGTGTTTTGTAGCCTTGTGGTCCTCTGAGATGGATCCGTTCCCGCCTACCTGTTCTGGTAGCTTCTTGCCACGAAGAGGTCCGGCTCGAGGGTTCCCAACTGTCAGCTGCATTTGCTGTATAAGACTTAGCAGCCGTATTGCGTCTGAGATGTTGAAAACATTTTGTTTGCTATTTGTGTACATATTTTTTTTCCTCACATTCCTCTTGTTGTCACTTGAAACTTGTCCTTTGAACTTGTCGGGAGATGATGGTAGTAGCATTTTCTCCCGTACTGGCAGGTTCCATATGTCGCGTAGGTCTTGCAAATGTCCGGATGGTAGAATTTGCAGTTTCCACCGAATTTACAGTGACCATTATTGTAGTGGTAGTTGCACGAGGGAGGGTATTCATAAATACATTGTCTCCCCTTATATCTGCAAATTCCTTTCACATAGTATTTACATATAGTTTCTTCCCCATTTTTACTTGGGGCCTTTGTTTTTGGTGGTTTCAGTTTGATTTCTTTATTGTCTACTGGTTTTTTCCTATTGCTGCTAATGTCCTTTGCTTGAAATCTTTGAATTTAGTTTTGTGCCTCTGTTTCCTCAATTGGTGCTGCTTTTATTTCTGTTTCCCGTTTACTCGCTTTTTCCGTTTTTTTTTTCCTGCTCATTTTTCGCAGTTTCCTCTTGTACGATCTTCGTTCCTTCTATTTTTTCTCTGTTCGCTACTCATAAATTCCTCTTTTGCCTTTCTCTCATAGTCTCGTTCTGCTTTAAAGACTGTAAACGAGTTCATTTCGATTATGCAGCTTTTGCAGATGAATTTGATTCCGTTCAATTGTTTAGTGCCTGTTATAAGAGATTTCTTCGTCGCTCCATCTCAAGCATTGAAATTCGACTAAGGACTGGCAAAGGTCGCAGCGGATTGTCTTTGATTCATCAGTTTCTTTTTTCCAGTATCCACAGAGTTGTATGAATTTATTTGACAGTGCCATGTTTCTAATGGTATGTAAATAATTGTGCACGAAATATTAACTAAAAAGGGTAATTAAGTGAGGTACTCGACTTTAGAAATGAGGGAGGGAAAGTTTTTTCAGTTATTCCGGGGGGGTGGGGGATGGGGGATGTGGCACGCCGTAGATTCTCACTGATTGGTGCCGGGGAGTATACGGCGGGGGATAACAGGGATATTGGCTTTCGATGGGCAGTTAAATTTCCTCGGAGAGAAAACACTCGGTAAAAACGCTGTATATATTAAGTTCTTTGATTTTATTTGTTTTATTTCAACATACGCCGCTATTTCACCACTTAAAGAGACATACGACTGTGTACACTGAATATTCATTAAAAAATTGGCACTACTTAAAAAGGACTAACTGCAGGATTTTTATTGTAATATCACTTTTATTCGGACTTCAAACGAAACACGTGTAACCGTCACACTGGGCGGAAAAAAAATACACACACACACCTTTGGTATTAGCTCCATTATTCATAATCATCATGCTAATAGATAGAAATAACTAACCAACCAAGAATAGTGCAGTAACCCTTCGTTCGATACAAAAATTAGCAAAAAATTGTAAACTGATGTAGAAGCTCTACAAACGGACATAAACAGAATATATAAATTGTCAGCAGACACTAAATTTAACACCGACAATTTTCAGTTTTTAAGATACGGAAAAGAGGAATTAAATTCGGAGAAACGCAATCAAAAAGATTTTGGAGTTATGATGACACGATACGAGATTTGAGACACAAAATAAGATAACCGGAAACAAAGAAAAAGAATAAGTGGACAGATGCTGAAAACCTTTAAAAGAACGGACAAAAATGTAATAATTTCCTTATTGAAAATATTGATCAAACAAAAACTGGAATATTGTTGTCAACGTCCCCATTATATATATATATATATATAATATATATGCGCCTCGGTGTAGTGGTTGGCATCACTGACCACGAATCTATCGACCCCGAGATCGAGACCCGGTGACGGCAGGCGGCGCGCAGCAAAACCCAGCTCTTCATCCTTCCACACAAAAAAAATTAGTTGGTAAATAACTGGGTATCCTGGGTAGCCTAGTGGTTATGACGCTGGGCTGCTGGTGGGGCGTGGTTCGGATTCCACGTTAAACTGTAGGTCTAAGGTGGAATGACAAGCTTTACCTTCGTCAGAATGAACAATTCGGGCGGTTGCTAAACCGAGGTTCATAAAGGACTTTTATTAAGTTTCTTTAATACAATAAATGATCTTTGCTATTTGACTTATTAGTTACCTTCAATACTGACATTACAATTAGTAAAGTAACGAATAAATTTAAAAGACAAAAATAGTTGATTTGAGTAAAACAGGAAAAACCTAGTTTTACCGTTATTTTGCTGCTGGGTTTTACTGGTTGAAACCGGGTGGTGAACTTTCCGGTACGGGTTTTCCATTGCCGACCCTGAGAACAAGGCCTCTTATCGTAGTATACTCCCCAACTTTGTTTCATTTTTTATATCATTCACAGCGCTGATTTAAAATTATTCATACACCCAGGCTAAAATTTTTTTGCTTTTAAATGGCATGCTTTCATCGTGATATCCCTTAACTTACTTTTCATCCTCCGATTTAATGTTCATTTCAAGAATGAGATGTTGAAAAACCGTGTGTGTGTGTGTGTGTTAAACCACGAATCTACCTACTAAATCACGTTAAATAAATATTTTCTGAAGAACGTTACAAACTAACCCCTTCAGTGTTCATTTTGCACGTAACGTAACCGTAGCCGCCGCGTACAAATACGTGCAAAACACCAAAAGAGTTAAATAATGTACAAGTGTTTCTCAAAATGGATTGCTAAGTCACAAGTGTTAATTCCTCACCAATTATTCAGGTTTTACATTTCTTTTGTGGTAACACACACACACACACACACAGTTACAAGTGAGGAAAATGCTTAAAACAAATTTCTTTAATTCTTTGTGTAGAGAAAAAGACTCGCGAAATATGTGAACCGTAACTGTATCTGGTTTCCCCATTGCAACCCACGCAGACACGCCAAGATAACATTTCTGACGTCACACTATGACTGAACGCCCTGGATTATATTTTCATTTTAGTACCAGCCAATGAAGCCAAATCCTAACTGCCAGTAGAGACTGAATGAAGCACGGAAAGGTGTTTCCGATGTTTAAACAATCCCACACTTCATTAGCAATGAAATCTAGCCGGCAGTATAAATATACAGTAGTTCGAATAAGTAATGATAAATGACAAATACTATAGTTTTTCTTTTTCATGATGGAAA
The DNA here is from genome assembly GCA_023014485.1 of Bathynomus jamesi. NCBI lineage: Eukaryota > Metazoa > Arthropoda > Malacostraca > Isopoda > Cirolanidae > Bathynomus > Bathynomus jamesi. The sequence continues at coordinate 764,657 of JAJOZX010001717.1, read as the reverse complement.
GCCCAACGTGGGCACCGGGTTACTCGCAAAGAGGCCCCAAAATATAGCTTCCCTCACCAGCTATCTGCAAAGCAGATAAGATCCAGCTAAATTTTTGGGCCTCTTTGCGAGTAACCCGGTGCCCACGTTGGGCTCTCCATCATGAAAAAAAAAACTATAGTATTTGTCATTTATTATTACTTATTCGATTCGAACTATAGTGGATGTAATTCCCCAGAAGAGTTCCTTGTTCCATGCACGGTCTGTGTTTAACATTATATTTTATATATATATATATATATATATAATATATATATATATATATTATATATATATATATATATAGGGTGAACCAAATGTAGGTGGACAGTAAATGATAACGTTTATTTTGAGAATACATATTTAATTTTTTTGTATACTATAATACAAAATAAAATTTAAATAAATTTAGTTATAATATTTAATATAATATAACACAAACACCATAGTTATAATGAACACCATAGTTATAATATAATATAACACAAACCGTATTCAACCTACTGTCCACCTACTTTTGGTTCACCGTGTATATATATATACAGGGTGGGCCGTAAGTTTCCATACATAGGAAAAATTAAACGTTTGTTTTTATGTTTCAGATACCCTAAGAATATGCGTTTGACGTAAGATCTTGTTTACTGATGAAGCAAATTTGTACGTCAATGGAGAGGTTAATCGGCAAAACATACGTTATTGGAGTAATGCTAACCCTAACTGGCTGAGTCCGACGAAGATGCAAGGTGCCGGTAAAGTGATGGTGTGGGCCGGGATATGGGGTGACAGAATTATTGGACCAATTTTTGTCAGTGGAAATCTTAATGCCGAAAGGTATCTTAACATGTTGCAAGAAGAGATTTTCCCATCCCTGCTAAACGAGGAAGGTAACTTCCCAGTTTACTTCCAGCAAGATGGAGCTCCACCTCATTATGGTCTTCACGTGCGTCGGTATTTGGATCAGCAGCAGTTTCCGGATGCTTGGATTGGTCGGCGTGGTCCTGTGGAGTGGCCTCCCAGATCCCCAGATCTCACCCCCCTTGATTTCTATCTTTGGGGGCACTTGAAGGCCATGGTGTATCAGGAAAAGATACGAGACATAAATCATCTAAAGGAACGTATCACCAACACCATTACAAGCATAACGTCAACTGTGCTAATGCGTGTTCATCAACAGTGGGGAACACGTATTGAAATGTGTTTTCAAAACAATGGCAACCATGTAGAGCATATTATATAAATAAAAATGGTTGTCCATAAATTTTTTTTTATTTTCCCTATGTATGGAAACTTACGGCCCACCCTGTATATATATATATATATATATATATATATATATATTCACACTTCACTTGTGTAACCTTGAGCCAGTCTATAAACAAACGTACGTTTGAACAGTAAATACAAAAAGACCAAGTGATCCTGTCGATAACCATAAGTTAAATTTCAACAAACGTTGCAATTTACAATTAATTAATTACAATAAATTCAGTCGAGTGAGGTTACATTAAGTCGTTTGAGGTCATCTTTAAGAAAGTTGTCGATAAATCTGAGTACAGGTCCAAATGTAACGCGTTTCTTTAGAAGACCGCAAACCGCAAGTTTTGTTACAGTACACTCCTTTACAGCGATTTCATCAACATTAAATGTGTATATATATACTGATGACCTTAATGTTGATGAAATCGCTGTAAAGGAGTGTAGTGTAACAAAATTTCTTGGTATAATGCTAGATAAGAATTTGCGATGGAGTGATCATGTAAATTATACCGCGAAAAAGATTTAAAGGAGCGTTGCTATAACGTTTAAATTCGAAGTGTAGTCCCTAAACAGGTTTTATGACTATCATACTCTTGTTCTTCCTTAAAAAGCATACTGCACCCTTGTTTGGGGAAACTCCGCTAACAACGCATTAAACGGTATCTTTGTCATCCAAAAAAGAGCAAGAAGATACTAATCTAATACTAATTTCCTTGATCAGCATTACTTAAGCAGATAAAACTACTAAAGCTCAATGATGTAATCAAACTGGTACATTTTATTTTTATTTACGAGTGTAAGAACAAAATCATTAACTTACAATGGGTAAATAGATATTTTGTAACTCATCAAGAAATCCACTCGTATCAGACCAGAAATAGATCGAAGCGTGTTATACTTCAATTTAGATTGTCTTCATCTTAAAACTACCCATTTTCATTGGATTGAAACTATGGAATGATTTAAATGCTGATATAAAAAATATTGTGAACGTAAATTCGTTCAAAACCAAGTTGAAATCCCGATTAATAATGGCATACTTATAAAAATCTAGGATTAATGTACATTACTATTGTTTGTTCATTTCTCGCGTGTAATCTAGGATTAAAGACACATTACTCGCGATTATTCAGTTCTTATCTCTCGTGTATAATATTGATTTCTTCGCATGGTATTGGTAATAATACTTTAAATAATGAACCTCGCATTTGTCGTATCGATAATGATAATTTAAGATTAATACATACTTCAACTATTAATAATACTTATTATTAATAAATAAAAAAATAAAATAACTTTTAATAAGAGCTCAGTAAAGCCTAAAGCTTAAGGGCCAAATTAAATTAAATATAGTCCAGCTTCTCAAATATTCGTCATTGTAACTCTAATGTATTTATTTTATTATTAATAAAGGTTATTTGACGGAAACGGCAGGTCGCACATTACTCAAAACGGAGAAACGTTAAAAAGTGCTCTGCTGTTACCACCGGCGAATATGATGCTAAAAACGCTGAAGGATTTTTGTGATGCTTTGCGAAATCCTATGACAGTGGTTCCCAACCTTTTCACCACAAAGGACCCCTTTTATTTTTATTTTTTTCCCACGGACCCCATGTTTTTGAAAGATTCCGTCTACCAAACAAACTGTCCTATGACATCAGGGTCAGCGCTCACGCATCAATGGGTAACAGTTTCCCTACAAGTGAAGTGAAGACACGGAGGAGGTCGGCGGTTCGGACTCCGATGATAGAGGTGGTGATAAATCTGGAGCTTGTGCCGTGCCAGTTTCTGGTCCTCCCGACTGATTATGACCTCCAAAATGAGTCACGTGGAAACCATGTCGCGCAACTACAGTATACTTTCCCCTCATCACTCCGCCCACCCCACCTCGCAGCTGAACCAAACGCTCCAAACGAGATGACTCATTATTTTCATTAAAGTTAATAGCTGCATTACAGACTTTCCTATAAAGAATTTAAAATTATATATAGGGCCTAATATTCATACCAATTCAGATACATATTTAATAACTGAACACCTGCACAACCACATTATAAGCGATATATATATATATTAGGGTGTCACTAGGTAATAGGGGGAAAATTAAACGATGGATATTTCCTATGACACCCCCTAAAATTGTTCCATTTGGTGTAAAACATACGGAAGAGAAATTTGGTCCTGATTGGTCATCATTTAAAGGTCGCCCTCGTCACTGAAAACAAGACCCATTTGTTGACGTCAACAAGCTGTTCAGTGTTCACAGCTTGGGCCGAACCAGATAATAAAAAACAAGGCAATTTGGTGAAATAACGAAAGTAAGACACTTAAAAACGCAAAGAATACAAACAGTTTATTATATAATCAAAATAGAAGACATAATTTGGCGAATAATGGTACAAAATGGAGAAGCAACAAAAGCAAACTTTGAGAAATAAAATACATATACAGTAGCAGAATAATTGGTGCTCATACGCTAATCAGTGATTAGTTCTTTCGCGTCCTCACTAATGCTGATTTGTTCGGAGCTGGGTGTTGCTTTCTGTGGTCAGTGACAACTTGAACGAGGAACTGGAGCTGTTCTTCTTTCACTGTCAACTTTCCGTTCAGCTCCTTCACCAGAGCCACGGCCCGTTCTGCTCTGTCGTTCACCACTGCAAGTTTGGAGACCACATCCCGAGCTTGCACGTATTCAGAGTTTGACGTCCATGAACTGGGATGGTGGAGCAGAAAGCAATCTGGCAACTGAAGTTTTGAGAAGAATCCTCGGGTGTTCTTTGTGATCAGTTGCTCCAGTCCTTTGCTGTCACTGAGGAACATAGTATCAAGAACCAAAGGTCGTTTTGGCGGCATGTGAGGGGCTTCTTGATCTAACGCTGCAACCATGCTGCACTTCACTTCCATCGATATCCTCTCATCAAAGAACGCCAGACCCCTGCCTCCTCCGAATGGTACCACAGGTGCGCAGACAGCTTCTTGGTGGTACCATCAGAGATCTTCTTGTGCGGGTATCGAAGGAGCGTCCTCATCAATTCCCAATCATTCAGCGGAGCTTCGATGGACAGATGAGCTGTTGCCCACGCTTTCATGTAAACTAGAACAGAAAAGAGGCAGATATCTCGAATTCCGCGTTCCTCAGTGTTCGTCAGTTTAAACTGTCTTCGGAAGAGCCAGATCTTGATGGCATAGAGCCCTTAGCCATCCATCTCGCCCGGTGCATAGCACCAGGGGCGCGGAAGTTTAGTCCCTTGTATGGAACTCCTCCAAGAAAGATGACGGAAAGATCGAGGAATTCCTGATAGTCATCACGAACTTGAAGTGCTTGTGATTTTGCAAACTCAATGAGCTCCGTTCTATGCTTAAAAATAGCTGCTTTGGTGAACGCATCTGTGTCCGCAGTTTGGAACTGTTGCTGGTCAATGCGGGTCCAATAATCATGGAAGCGCTTGAAAAGCAGAATTTCTGGACCGGTAGATACTGAATCTAGCGATGCTGCGAATGCCGCCTGTAGCACCAACTCCAGTACATCGTGTCTGCACGCGCAGTGTAACAGGTCACGTCCAACTTTTTCTTCCAGAAGAACACAAGTTCCTCCACGGTGGCCTGTGTTTGTCGCGGTTGTGTCGAAACACATAGATTTGACATGATCGGTCACTCCCCATTCATTCAGGCAATCTATGATGGCATTTGTTTGTGCCAGCGCGGTTCCTGACAGAAGTTTTGGCACCCCGAGGAGCTGCTCTGTCCCGGAGCCAGATACAAGAATAGGTAAGCGGTCAACATATTCTCGTGACGTCAGATCTTGCATGAGTTTTCCGTCCCAGTGAACAGTCAACGGACTATTGCCTTGGAACTCGCTCTTCAGTTGCCGAGCCTTAAGGGTACGGAATTTTTCACGCTGACGATGAATGGATCCACGATTGATGTTGTAGTCGCTAGCATCATGCCCTAAGCTGGAAGCTGCCTCAAACAGCAGATATGTGGCCTTTCTTGACGAGAGTTGCGTGCGATCAAGCGCTGCCGCCAATTCCGATGTCATGATGTTCTTCGTTGCTCTTTGTTTAGACGCTAACGAACCACCACATGCTCCTTTTTATTCGCTATCATCTGAGCTGGAGGATGAGGACTCCAAAACCGCTTCGTTGGATACTGCCTCCATTTCAGCTGCTGATCGCTTTCTTCGTTTCTCCTCTTCCTCCCGACGTCGAGTACAATCTTTGACTTGCGCTGATGGGTCATGTCCAAACCTGCCATTGAACCTGGACGTCCTTTCTGGCGCTGCTGCTGAAGGAACTCCCAATCCTCTGGGTACTTGACCAATTTCTCACAATCAGCGTGGGCGATGTCAAAGAGACGATCGAGGCGTTCAATGAATTCTTTTTCTTTCGTCTTGTGTGAATCGCTCGTCCTTGAGACGTGTTTTTTGAGTCCTTTCCACTCCTCGAAGACTTTATCCAGTTTGCTGACGCAGTGTGTCTCGAGTCTGGTTGGAATGTGAGCTTTCTCCCAGAAGGACATCACTGCTCGAAGTGACTTCCTCAACGCGTCACGTATTGTCATTTTCTTTTCATGGTGAAGGTAAAGGAAGTAACCGAATGCTTGCCTGTAGGAAGGAAGCTTGCATCCTTTCACCTCATCAACCGCTGCCCCTAATAGGTATATACACTTCCGGGTTTCCATCACCAGAAATCACGTAGCTGAAATGAGAAACGGTGAATCGTTAAGTATTGTTCACTTTATTTCTCAGATATTCAGACACACACAGATACACACACACACATATATAGAGATATATAGATATCTAATGAACGATTATGGAGACGCCGCGCAAGCATTAAACTTTGGAAGGCGGGGGCGACCTTTTATAGTTATTCAAATAAAAAGATTTTTCAGTCACCATGTTTTTTTTACCAATGGAATAGATTCGCGGGGTGTCAGCATGAAAATTTCAAACTTTGCATTTAAGTGACACCCTAATATATATATATATATTATATATATATATATATATATATATATATATATATATATATTATTAATATATATATATAGTGCATGGAACAAGGAACTCTTCTGGGAAAATTAACTCCACTATGGTCCGAATAAGAAAGAACTAAGAACTATACTTTTCAATCTTTCAACTGTTCCGCGCGATGATTCCTCATTTCACGAAGGTCAGCTTGTCGCCCCTCCTCTCCAGTTGGCCTGGTGAAGTAGTGAGTTGGTTTCTTGTACTCTCCACCTCACATAGCCAGGTACGCCCGACTCATCGGGGATTGTTCTCAGCCAGGCGTCTAGTCTTCTTTTGAAGATGTCCACTGTAACCCACTCGCGTTCCTTAGGTCTTTCGGCAGCTGATTAAACAGTTTTGGTCCTCTAACAACAAAACTATTTTCTTTCAGGGTTAAGGATGTTCCCGGTCTAGCCTTTGATTTGGGAACACGGCATAGTCTTCCTTTTCTACTTTCCACCGTTGTTTGGGGAGTTACAGGGGTTCAGAGTAAGATTAGGGATTAATTTCTCCATTATTTTCCGAGTGTAAATAATGGTCTCTCTCTCTCTCTCTCTTCTCCTCTCTCTCTCTCTCTTCTGTAATTAAACGGGTTAGTTCGGGTTGGGCCTCGGTCACTAGTGGGGTTCCTCAGGGTTCCGTTTTGGGGCCACTGTTGTTTACCATTTACATAAATGATATCGACGGTGGCATCGTCAGTCGGATCACCAAATTCGCTGATGACACCAAGCTTGGGGCCAATGTTGGGACGCCCGAAGCGATCGAGGAACTGCGTGCGGACCTTAGGTAGGATAGGAGAGTGGTCCGAAAAATGGCAAATGCCGTTTAACTTGGGTAAATGCAAAGTGATGCACATTGGCTATGCCAAGTCGGACTACTCAATGTTGGAGAGTAATATCGAGGCGACTGATTTGGAAAAGGACTTGGGTGTGCTAATTAGCAGCGACCTTAAGTTTACCAAACCGTGCGTAGAGGTTGAAAAGAAAGCCCAGAAGCTGTTGGGTTATATCAGGAGGCAATTTCAGTTTCGGAACAAGGAGATTGTGCTCTCTCTGTACAATTCCCTGGTTCGGCCGCACCTGGAATATGCTGTGCAGTTCTGGTCGCCAACCCTCATGAAAGATATTGAGAGGTTGAGAGGCTGGAGCGAGTGCAGGCGAGGGTCACAAAGTTAATCCCTTCTGTTAGGCATATGGGCTGCAATCGACGGTTACGCGCCCTGAACTTGTTTTCGCTTGAAACTCGGAGGCTGCGCGGTCAACTGATCGAGGTTTTCAAGCTCTTACGCGGGTTCAACGATGTCGATTTTAGAAGCATGTTTAGTTTAAATGATAACCCAACTCGCAACAATGGTTGGAAGTTGGATTTGAAACGGTTTAGGACTAGTGTGTGTGGGAATTACTTAACGTATAAGATCTGTGACACGTGGAACAGGTTACCTTCAGAAGTTGTGAACAGTTCCTCTGTGGATCATTTCAAGAAAAGGTTAGACCAAATCTTGCACACTATTTGAGGGTGTAAAAATTTTTCCCTGGCACCCATTGCCATTGGTACCTCCTCGGTATGGGCCGCAAGACCTTTTGAGGTACTTCTTTTCCTTGTAACTCCTTGTAACTCTCTCTAATTCGTCTAACTTTTCCCTGTAATTTAGTTCTTTGCACCCCTTGATCTTGGCTGTGAAGCTTCTCTGAATCCCTTCTAGTCGTCTAATGTCTTCTTTTTTATATGGGCATGTTAGGACCGAGCAGTATTCCAATTTGGGTATGATCAGTGTTTTCAGTAGAGGAATCATTATATTCCTATCCCTTCGTTTAAAGGTTCTCAGTATCTGCCCAGTTACTCTCTTTGCTCTGTTTACTGCTATCTTATTTTGTGTTTCAAATTTCACATCATCAGTCATTACAACCCCTAAGTCTTTTGCTTTAGAATTTCTCTGAATTTCCTGTCCATTTGGGGTATAATATTCCATGGATTTTAGGTCCTCCCTTTTTCCGTACAGTAACAACTGAAATTTCTGTTATAAACTTCATATTGTTGTCTTCCGTCCACTTGTAGATTCTGTTCATGTCTGTCTGCAGAGATCCTACATCTTCTGAGTTTCTTATTTTTCTACTGATTTTTGTGTCACCGGCAAAGGATGTTACTGTGCTGTCTCTGGTAACGTCCTCATCTATGTCAGTTAGCATGATTATGAAGAGTAGTGGAGCTAATACTGTTCCTTGTGGTACTGAGCTGATGACCTCTGATTCTGATAAAGATGCTCCTTGTACTGGAACGACTTGCCGCCGCTCACTAAGGAAATTATATATCCATTTTCCTACTTTTCCTGTTATTCCCATATAGTTCAGTTTATGTATTATGATTCCATGGTCACACTTGTCGAACGTTTTGGCAAAATCTGCGTATACAGTATTACATCATAGTTTTCATTACTGTCCAGTGCATCAATAATGTTGTAGTAGTGTTCCATTAGTTGTGACAGGTATGACCTGCCTGACCGAAACCCATGTTGGTTATCATTGAATTTTTTAAGTTTCCAAAAAGCCATAGATTTTCTGTCTAACTATTCTTTCAAATATAAGGTTGTAACATATATTCTGCTCAAATTTTTAGTTTATTCACAACAAAAATTAAATGACAAATTAATCTTCAATATAATTCCATTCTTTTTCTATAACCTCCTCCTACCTGTAGAAAAGTTTTTTATGCCACGTTCGAAGAAATCCCTTGGTTTCGAGTTATAAAAAAGCGATCACTTCGTTTTCGATAGCTTCCCTGCATTGCAACTCTTGTCCATCTAGGTGGTGTTGCAGACTTCTGAATAAATGGTAGTCTGAAGGTGCGATGTTCGGAGAATAAGGTGGATGAGGAATTTTTTCCCAACCAAATGCCTCCAATTGGGCAGTGGTGATTCGAGCAGTGTGAGGGCGCGCGTTATTCTGGTGGAATAGAACACGTCTGCGATTAATTAATGCAGGACGTTTTTCTTGTAATGCCATCTTCAATCGTTGGAGTTGTTGGCAGTAGACTTCAGCTGTGATTGTTTGGTTATCTGGCAGAAGCTCAAAATGAATAATTCCTTGCATATCCCACCAAACGCATAGCAAAATTTTCTTTGGATGGAGTCCATTCCTTGGCTGAGGTTCAGGCTTTGTTTCATGGCTAAGCTACTGATGTCGACGCTTAATATTGTTATAGAGGACCCATTTTTCATCCCCAGTGACGATCCGATTCAAAAGCGGTGACTGCAGTTGCCGAGAATGCAGTGATGTGCAAATATCGATTCGATGTTGAAGATTCGCTTGTGACAAATCATGCGGAACCCATTTTCCAACCTTCACTACTTTTCCTAACAGCTTCAAATGACGATGAATGGTCATATGGCTAACGCCGAGTTGCAGGCCAAATTCTCTTACAGTTACCGTTGGGTTTTCCTCCACTGTTGCTTTCAGCAACTCTTCATCTAACTCATTTGGTCGTCCTGTTCGTTGATAATCTTTCAGACTGGTCTCCATTTCTGAACTTCTCAAACCATCTCCTACACATCCATTCGCTCATCATCATTATTTCCATAAACTCTCATTTCTTGCAGATTCACTAGCATTAGATCCTTTATGAAATTCATACAGCATCACCCGTCGAATATGCTCTTTCGTGGGCTCCATGTTTTTTCAATTACTGTAATATTGTAGGGGTGGCGTTGTAACTGCATGAAAAACACCAGAGAAAATATTCATTAGCCTAATCCTACAATAGCCTAAGAAGTGTATTTTGCTACATTTCTAAAACTATTTCACATTATCTTGAGGTTATTCTAAATTATCTATCGTCCGTTTTCTAATCGAGCAGAATTTACAACCTGATATTTTAGTGAGATGTAAGCGACACACTGGCCTATAGTTTTTGGCCTCGGATCGATCTCCTCCTTTATATATTGGGACTACGTTCGCGCTCTTCAGGATGCCGGGTATTTCTTCAGTGTGGCATTCCATTTGTCCGGTCCTGCCGCTGAGTGTGCTTTTGGTTTTCCTATAGCTTGAGTCGTAAAGTCGAAGTCCGTTATACTTTCCCCTTGTACTACTTCTTCAAAGAACACGTTTCTATCGCATATCAGTTTGTCAGGTTTTGGGATACTGAAAGATGATTCGTACTGAGCTCTTAATATTTTGGATATTTCTGTCAGATCATCAGATATAGATAAAGCACTGTCTTCGTTTTTCAAAGGTCCAATAGTCGCATGGTTTTTCGACTTGCTTTTTGCAAAATTATCGAAGTACTTTGAGTTAACCTTTATCGCCTTTATAACGTCGCCTTCTTTTTCTGTATGCTTCTCAATTAGTTCCCGTGTGACGCAATCGATACTCTGCAGTTTATCATTTAATATTTTTCTGATGTTATCTTTACAGTAACTTAATTTTGCAGTCACTCTTTTTCTCTTTCGGAACAATGCCCTCTTTTGTGTGTGTGTGTGTGTGTGTGTGTGTCGGTGAGGTGGCCTCTTCTTCATTTAGACAGCCATCGCCGATATTTAGGTAAACTCAGTATGTCGCTTCCTTGCGCCAACAATGAAGTTTATACTGCTTACGTCCACGGTTCTTCTTTTCAAACTTAGCTGACTGAGAGCTACGACAATGTTATCCTTTGGTCAATGGCGTCCCCTCCCTCACCCTCAATCTGTTGAGAGAAAGGAACCTTTCTAAATCCCAGGTGGAAGGATGATATAAGGATGACGTGTTACCTTTTTTTCAGTCTTTATTTCACAAGGATAGTTCACTTCTCAAGATATTAGATTTCCTTTACAAATCAGAGTAAAATAAAAATGGGAGCCGAACCGGCTGCCCAAAGCGAGGGGCACGCACTGCCCAGAGGAGTGAGGCTTTGCCCTGGAGAAACTCCCGTGGTGCCACGTTTACAAAAGATTCTTTAGGTTGCAAAGGTGATCTAACAATGATATTAGTAAATAAATTTATATAATTTTGGTTTTATACTTAACTCTTTTGTGTGATTTATATTAGCCAAAAAAAAAACTTAGAATTTAAGAGTCTCTATTTAAGATTATAGATTTGGTACTTGTAGAGAGCGTCGTTACTCAGCCTCAGGCAGAGCTGGGCACTTGCGGTTTTTTTTGCGGTACTGCGGTACTGCGGTACTACCGTGTTGGTCGGTACCGCGGAAAGTACCGCGGGAAATTTGAATGCGGTAGCGGTACTGCTGTACTTTCAGCGATCCTTTGCGGTACTGCGTTATGCGGTACCGGTTTGGTAGTGCGGTAGTAGTACCGCAGTACCGCAGTACCGCAAAAAAACGGGCAAAAAAACGCAATTGCCCAGCTCTGGGTCACCGTCACTCGTTAGGCTTATCGAAAAAGGATGCCAGACAACCCATATATATAGAATGTTACTCAAGCGCTTTCGTCTAATGACATCCTCAGGAACACTGGTTCCTTCGTGGTTATTTTCATCATAAATATTATTCACGTGTTGCTTTCGTGAAATAATTTTCATTTATATATATATATATATATATTTTTTTTTTTTTTTTTTAAGTTCAAGAAGAACCGATTCGCCTCTATGTAAAAGGGCATATCTCAGCGGAAAAACAAAGAAAAAGGGAGAGGAAAGACAGAGGAAAAAGAAAGGGTGGAGGGGACAGTCGAAGTGGAAAAAGACCAAGGATGACAAGGACTGCAGGGTCGAGCCCCATCATCCTTGGGTGCTAGGGCCGGGAGGGCGCACGTGAAACCTCCAGGAACAAGCACGTACAAACGAGCACAAAGAGCACTCAAGAGCACGAGCTTAGAACCCCCTTGCGGGGATATATATATATATATATATATTATATATTATATATATATATATATATATATTATATATGAAAATTATTTCACGAAGTAACACGTGAAAAATATTTATGATGAATAAAACCACGAAGGAAAGGAAACAGAGTGGTGCTCAAGCGCTTTCGTCTAATGACATCCTCGGGAACACCGAAGTAAATAAAGAGTTCAAGACTATATATAGGTTACAAAAAAAAAATTATATATATATATATATATATATGAGGGGGTCCCGCGTCTTAAGGTACCTAAGCGCCAAAATTTAAATTCGCCAGAAATCGCCTCCAAAGTTCAGCAATAGTAGTAGTAGTAGCAGCAGCAGCAGCAGTAGTAGTAGAGTAGTGGTAGCTTCATAAGGTTTTCAACCATGCTTCTAGTGTCGTAAGGTCATTATAACCCAAACCACGCGATAGAGGAAGGGTGAAAATAGTGATATCCATCAAAAACATGTTTTCGCCTGTGGTGGCGCTTAGGTACCTTAAGACGCGCGACCCCTCATATATATAATATATATATATATATATATATATATATATATATATATATAGTGGGAGGAGCATACACATTTGTAAGGAAAACTACCAATTTTAGCAGTTTGCCCGAATTCAACACAAGATCAAATGCATTGTTTACAACCAATTTTATAGATAATGCCTGAATGATATATAGGTCACAAAAAAAATAAATAAAAATAAAAATAAATTGAAAAATAAAAATTGTAAGAGGAGCATACAAATTTATAAGGAAAAATTACCAAAGTTTTAGCACTCTGCCCTTCTTGTCTAAATCCGTTCTGAACGAATTCAAAACAACGGGATCGAGTTGAAAAAGACCTTTGCTCATGTTAAAGTTATTTGCAAGTTGGATAATAGCAGACTCAAGAATATTTCTATTAACAATGTTACTAGAGTAAAACAAAACTGAAGCATTATTCCACTCAATATAATGATGGGATAACTGAGAAATGGACAAAAAGGGCACTGGACGACTGTCCCGTTCTAACGGAATATTGGTGCTGTTTTACACGCGTGTGCAAATCCTTTCCCGTCTGACCAATGTAAAAGGAATCATATTGTTTACAACCAATTTTATAGGTAATGCCTGAATTATTGGTAGGGCTATTTTTTACTATGATATTTTTCACAATATTGTTATATAAAAATACTACATTAATATACAAAAGTTTAAGTACATTAGCAATGCCTAAAAAGCCCGAGAAAAATGGAAGCACTAAAATATTCTTTGACAAAGTGCGAGTGTTATTATTCACACGATAGAAGAGCGCGGAGAAACATTGAAGAAAATATAGCCTTCTTAATGGGGGTGTCATGTCCAGAGTAAAAGTGTACGTAGGACAAATTGTTTGTTTTTTCCGATAGATACTAAACTTAAAACCTGGGCTTTCCCTATGTACACGCACATCCAAAAACGGGATTAATTGTCTTGTTCCACTTCTAAAGTAAACTTAATGGAGGGGACTTGATCATTTAACTGAAGGAAGTCATCCAGGTCACGATTCATGGGCCAGATACACAAAATATCGTCGACGTACCGCAACCATGGGATGCCAACCCCCAGGATTCTCGTAATGTAAGTAATTTCGAAAAACTCCATATAAATATTGGAGAGGAGGGGCGACAAGGGATTGCCCATGGCCATCCCAAAAACTTGTTGATAATACTCGCTATTGAAAGTGAATTTACAGTCTTTGATGCAAAGCTTAAGTTCCAAAACGATGTGTGCAGGTAGTGGCAGGTCGTACTTATGTAATTCTCGGGAAAGTCAAGCACATCGTCAATCGGCACTTTTGTAAACAATGAACAAACGTCAAAACTGATCAATCCATCGTTGGTTTCAGTGCGTACATTATTCAATTTTTCAGTAAGATCCATGGAATTTTTTACATGTGAATCAGAGATAGTTCCGAGAATGGGGAACAAGACTCTGACAAGCCATTTGGAGAGTTTATAGGTAATAGAGCCCACCGAGCTAATAATAGGGCGCATCGGGTTGCCAGGTTTGTGGGTTTTAATAAGACCGTAAAGGTAGGGAAGAGAAGGTGAAGTGGACATGAAAAGCGGAATTAAGTCCTTATGATCTTTGAGAATGTGTTTCAAGCCACTATTGAATGATTTGATGACGTCATCCTGCGGGTTCTTCCTAAGTTTTCTGTATGTGGCGGGGTCCTGAAGCAGCTCGTTCATCTTTTTAATGTAGTCCACTTTGTCCATAATAACTACGGTGTTAGCCTTTTCCTTAGACAAGGCTAACACCATATATACAGGGCGTCCCAAAAAAATGTATACACACTTTAACAGCTGATAGCTCAATTGATGTTTCTTTCTTTCCAAGTTAAACCCATTAGAATTAATAATGGCAGTCAGACTAAGCTTGGAACAAAGGAAATTCATTCTAAAATGCTACTGGAAGTGAAAACGCAGTTGAAGTGCAAAGACAGTTTAGGAGGGAGTTTCAAACAGATCCACCAACGCGACTTACCATCACTCGAATTAGAGATAAGTTTGAAGCCGATGGAACTGTTCAGAATGTCCACAAGAAGCGTTCCGGAAGACCACGGACATCGACAAGCCCCACAAAGCAAGAAAGAGTACTGGAAACGTATCACCAAAGTCCAAGAAAATCTGTGCGGCAAGCGAGTCGTGAGGTAGGAATTTCAGAATCGTCTGTCCAACGCATTTTGAAGCGCTGTCAATGGAAAAGTTACATTCCAAGATTAGTCCATGCTATTAATGAAGATGATCCGGACCGAAGAGTGGAGTATTGCGAGTGGTACTTGGCACGATGTGGATGTGGATTGGACGAAGGGGTTTCGTAGAATACCCTCCGCGTTCACCAGACCTCACACCACTAGACTTTTTTTATGGGGATACTTAAAAGACAAAGTCTACGCTATAAAACCTGCAACAGTCGCTGAATTGAGAGCAGCCATTGAACGAGAATGCACACAAATACCAAACGAAATGTTTCGTGATGTTTGCGATTCCATTGCTTCGCGTTATCAGCAGTGCCTGGACCAGAACGGACGTCAGTTTGAAAACAGGCGTTGACAAAACAATTAAATAATGTCTGTAGATTCTATTACATTTTGAAAATGAAATGTATTTTAATAAACACTGCCTTTATAAGTACCGTATTTAAAGTGTGTATACATTTTTTTGGGACGCCCTGTATATATATATATATATTTTTTTCTTTCTCTGATTTACCGCCGATTCGTACCTAAAAGGAGCGGTACATATCTCGGCGAGGCGGTGAGTGGGTGATGTTACTGTGTTGGGGGTGGTAGACTAGGGGAGTGAGTAAGGGTCAGTCGCTGGATAGTGGGTAGGAGGGGTTCGGTTTTAAATGCGATGGAGCAGCTGGGAGTGAGTAAGGAAGAAGAGAATCGCTTCCGTTGAAAAGTGGGGGCCGTCGGCGAGTATGGATCGTAGCCGGTCGGGTATGGGATCTTCGGCCGAGAGAGGGAAACACCTGCGACGAAGAGCAGACAACTTTGTGCATTCCACCAGGAGGTGTATGACAGTGATAGGGGTATGGCAGGTAGGGCAAAGCGGGGCTGGCGATTTCGCCATAAGGTGTCCGTGGGTGATGCGGGTGTGGCCTAGGCGGAGACGGGCTAGGATTACTTCCTTATGGCGGGACCGGTGGAATGAGGAGGCCCAGTATCCTATTCGTGGCTTGATCGTGTGGAGTTTATTTTGTGTGGCCTGGTCCCATTCCCGCTGCCATATGGAGCGGAAGTGGGAGCGGAAAGTCGGGAAGAAGTCGGAGAAAGGGAGGGGTCGGGAGGAGGCCGGCAGTGAGCAGGCCGTCTTTGCTGTGCGATCCGCCGCCTCGTTACCCTGGATGCCGACATGAGCCGGGACCCAGCAGAAGGCGATTGTCTTGTGTTGGAGGTCGTTAGAGTGGAAGGTTTGCTGGATGGTACAGACGAGCGGGTGGGGGAGTTAAATCTTTCCAGGGAGAGGAGTGCACTTTGGGAATCCGAATAAATGACGAAGAGCTGGCAGAGTGGGTGCGCACAATATCGAGGGCCTCCGTAATGGCGAAAAGTTCCGCCGAAAAAACGGAGGCCTCGCGGGGCAGGCCGACGCCCCGGGAAAGCGGCTGGGACAGAATCACCGCTGAGGAGGCCACACCGGCTTCCGAGCGGGAACCATCCGTGTAAATGGCGACTGCGTCCGGGTGTTGGGTTGCGTGTTCGCGGAAGTGACCTGTATATCATGGCGCTCGTGGTAGTCTTCGGTAGGGTACACAGATCTTTGCAAAACTTGATAGGGGGATCCAAGGGGGGTAGATGCTGAATGAAATGGGGATAACTGAGGGGGCATGTTGAAAAGATCAAGGAAAGAGCGGACCGCTTCAGTGAAGTGCCAGCTCCGTCCCTGAGGTGGTAGTTCTGAAACCACCGTGCCCAGAAGCGAAGAAGGTAGCCTCTGTGCACGGAGGTATGTCCTCATGAGAAGACCCCGTCGGAGGGCGAGAGGGAGATGATCGCATTCCACATGGAGGCTGGAGGCTGGGGAGGAGCGGAAGGCACCGGTGGCGAGGCGGAGGCCTCTATTAAGTACCGGGTCCAGGATACGGAGGCGGGCGGTGGAGGCTGAACCGTAAACTGCACTACCATAGTCCAGCTTCGACTGCACTATGGAAGTGTAAAGGCGAAGAAGAGAGCGTCGATCTGCACCCCATGTGGTGTGAGAGAGGTGATCCAGGAGAGCGAGGGGGCGTCGAAGGGATTGCTTTAGCTTGAGATGGGGAACCCAATTGAGCCGTCGGTCTAGGGTCATGCCCAGAAAACGCGTGGAGGGTACCACCTCAAGAGGCCTGCCGTATAATGTGACAGAGGGTAGAGGAAGGGCTGTGGGTCTTCTTCTACTGAAGACCATACACTTGGACTTAGGGATGGAGAGGCGGAAACCCACCGACGTCGCCCACCTTTCCACCCGGTAGATGGCGAGCTGCATCTGTCGTTGAACAACAGACGGTTCTCGCCCTGCGAAGTAGATTGCAAGGTCATCCGCGTAAATGGAAGAGCGGATGGTGGGTGGAAGGCATTGTGAGACCGTGTTCATCACGACGGAGAAGCAGAGAACACTGAGGATGCTTCCCTGTGGGACCCCGTCCTCCTGCACAAAGGTGTCAGAGAGGACTGAGCCCACCCGGACTTTAAAGTCCGGGAAGAGAGGAAGCCTCTGATGAAGGTCGGCATGGCTCCGACGAGGCCCAGATGTCGGAGCTGACCGAGGATCATTGCTCGACGGGTGGTGTCATAGGCCTTCTGGATGTCAAAAAAATTGACAGTACGAACTGTCCATTGTCGAAGGCATCCTGTATGTCTCGGCTGAGAAGCAGGAGGGGATCAGTGTGGAGCGGAATTGTCTGAAGCCGGACTGGGTAGACGGGAAGGAATTGTTATGTTCAAGGACGAACGATAATCGCGTGGCAACCATTTTCTCGAGGATCTTGCAGGCACAACACGTCAGGGCGATTGGTCTGTAGTTTGTGGGGTCCAGGGAATCTTTGCCGGGTTTGGGGATAGGGATGACGTGGGCCTCCTTCCACCTAGAGGGAAGGCGCCCTCTATCCATATGCGATTGTATAGATCCAGCAGGAAAATTTGTAAGGTAGAGTGGATGTGCTGGAGCATGCCGTACGGAATACCGTCCGGACCGGGACAAGGGGATCGTCGAGAGGCCAGTGCCGCCTGTAGTTCACGCATGGTAAACAATCGGTTGTAGGTGCTGTCTATGGACGGTGGAGAGGGGCTATCGTCAGGGGCGGGTACGGAATTGGCTGTAGAGGAAGAAACGGCGGCGAAGGTAGAAGCAAGGTGGTCCACCGACTTGGGTTCACATAGGAGTCCGTCGTTAGTCCGGAGGACCGGGGGTCGGGAGGGGACATGTCGCCTCTCGACACCCCGCACCTTCTTCCAGATGGTAGCCGAAGGTGTGTTGGCGGTGAT
Organism: Bathynomus jamesi; assembly: GCA_023014485.1. Lineage (NCBI taxonomy): Eukaryota > Metazoa > Arthropoda > Malacostraca > Isopoda > Cirolanidae > Bathynomus > Bathynomus jamesi. The sequence goes on along the minus strand of JAJOZX010001717.1, from coordinate 746,549 downwards.
GCCGGACACAAAGGCACGCCAAGAGGTTCGGCGCGCTGTCTTCATTGTGCGGCGGGCGATGGCCCTGACCCGCTGCATCTCCGTGCGATGGATGGGGAGTCGCGTCCGGTAGAAGCGCCGAGTTGCTTCTTCTTGGCGCGCACGGCCTCCGCGCACTCCGGGGTCCACCAAGGCACCCGTCGGGCGCGGGGGTAGGCGGAGGATTGTGGTACGCTAGTGCTTGCGGCCGCTAGAACGACGGACTCGAAGTAAGCGATGCACTCGTCGATGGATGGGAAGTGGGCAGTTGTAAGGGTGGTATAGGTGTCGCGGAAGCGGGCCCAATTCGCGTTGGTAGTAACCCACCTTACCGGTACCCGAACAGTCTGGTCGGGTCGATTAAGGGTGAGTTGTATGGGGAGATGGTCACTTCCATGGTCCTCTCGGAGGACTTGCCACGTGAAGTCTAGGAGGGCATCAGTTGAAACGAGGGACAGGTCTATACAGGATGGAGTGCAGGTGGTGGCATGGTAAAAAGTAGGAGCCATTGTTGAGGCACTCGAAGGAGAGTTCGGTCATGACGGATATCAGGGTTGGGGCCATATAGGTGGTGCGTGTGTCGCCCCACAAGGGGTGGCGACTATTGAAATCGCCCAGCAGTAGGAAGGGCCTAGGGTTGTTCCACGACTTCCACCAGGTCGTCGCGGGAGACTTGAGCGTGGGGGGGGAGGTAGATGGAGCAGACGGTGTACTGTCTATCCAGGGAGAGCCGGACGGCAGTCACCTGTAGTGGGGACCGGATGGAGAGGTTGTAGAAGGGGACTGCGTGGTGTACGAGGATGGCAGCTCCCCTTCGAGTGCAGGTAGGAGGCGGGGTGGCGGTGCAAAAATAACCAGTAGGGCAGGGCATGGGCCTGGTCCCCAGGATTAGCTCCTGGAGACAGACACACACGGACGGGAAGTGGCAAGCAAGGAGGTAAGGCCTTCATAATTTGCGAATATTCCTCGACAGTTCCAGTGGACTATTGTGGTTTTCGGGGGATCCATTAGTTGATGAAGGGGGATGGGTAAAGGTGTAGGTGCTAGGAGGTTGGAGTATGAAGGGAGATCCGGAGTTCGCGAAATTGAAGGCTTGGTCGGGAGCATGGCTGGCTATCTACCGTTCACCAGGGAAGGAATCGGTCGGCCTGTCGAACCCCGCGGAGGTGGCGGGATCGAGTCGGCCGAGCGAGACCGGAGGCGTGGATCACGGCAGGCAGAGGAACATCGTGGGCTGAGAGGGTCGGATGTACTGTGACGGGCTTCTATGGTCGGACCAGGAGGGGGCACGGTAGCCCCAAAAGTGGCGCTACCCCGCCTGTCCGGGGTCTCATGGCGGACTCGAGGTGGTGATAAGGGGTACCAAAAGGACCGGGCGGGTGGGAGGGAGGGCGTACACAGGGTAGCTGACAAGGAGGGGGCCGGGGATGTTGGGGGATAGGTACGATGGGGGTGGAAGGAGGTGAATCAGAGTGGTCTCGTGGAGGGGTGGAGAAAATGGCACCAGGAGGCAAGGGCAGATCCATAAGACTCGTGGGCGTGGGCGCGGCCGAGCTTCCCTCGGTCACACCGTGCAGCTGCGCCAGGGCCGCATCCACCGGATCCTCGGGGGAGAGGATATTGTTCGGACTGGGTCCCGTCGTCCGGGGCGGGTCGTGGATCTCAGCCACTATTGTCAGAGTCTGTGGGGGTAGAGTGGTGGGACTTCTGCGATGGGGAGAGATGGACATGTAGACGTGGTGGGCGGAGTGAGGATCCGAGCCGTCTTCTTGGTCCGAGGGGAAGAGGGAGACGTTGGAAGGCCGGAGGGTCCGGTGACACGCTCCGGCGTCTCCGCCTCGACGGCTTGCTCCGGGCGGCAGGTTCGGGCGTGTGCAGGGGTACTGGGAAGGCGGGTTTGAGGTGGATGGGACCTGGGTGTCCTGGTCCCAGACACCTGGGGGATTCGTGGCAGGTGAGGTGCGGGAAGAGGAGGAATGGTGGGGGGACAGGAACCGTCGGGTCCTGCGAGGGTTTTCTTTGAGGGGAACAGGGAGCAGTGGCTTGGGGGGGTTTCGGCGGCAGGCCAGGGCGGCGTGCCGAGATGATAGAGCCGAGAGCAGCGGCATAGGACACCCCCGGCCTCACCTCCCGACTCCGCACCCTGTCGCGTGCCTCACGGGGGCTAAGGAAGTCCGTCACCTGTAGGCCTCGGACCTCCTTCTCGAACCTGAAGAAAAGGCATTCTCGGGATGAAGAGGGGTGTGCGCCTTCACAGTTGGAGCATTTGGGTGTGTTGGGGCACCTGTCAGGGTGAGCGAGTCGTCCACAGTGAACACATAATTGATGCGGCTGTCGACAAGCGGAGCTAACGTGTCCGAATTTATTGCATTTGAAGCAACGGGTCGGGTCTGGGACGTATGGGCGGATAGAAAACTCGCATGAGGCGCGGTCTCCCATACCCCATACAATGCGGCCGGGGGGATTAGTGTGTTGAAAGTAAGGAGCAGACGTGGGGTGGGGGAGGGGGTGCCTCCCTGTCGGGATGTGAAACGATAGATCTTAGTGACTCCTTGGGGTGCGAGGTCCTCCAGGAGCTCGTTCACTGCGACCGACAATAGGCGGGTGGCGTAAATAGTGCCCTGACTCTGGTTCAGGCGAGGGTGTGGGGAAACGGACACCGAGCATCCAAGGACCTCAGTGACGGAGAGTAGGGCTTTCGTCTCTGCGGCTGAGCGTGATTTTACGAGGAGGGAGCCATCCCTCTGTGGGCGTACGTCATAGCGGCTGGAGTTGCTGTGGGTTCGGATCGCCTGGAACGTCCGTTCAGAGTTGTTCGGGAGGGACCCAGATGTAGGCCGAATCACCAGGAATTTGTGGATACTTGGGAGGGAGAGGGAGGCTGTAGAGTCGAAATGGACTGGGATATTCAACGGTCGATAGGACGGCCGTGAATGCCGGCTCCCCCGTCCGCCGCGAGGCTCTCTCCGTGGGGAGGTGGGCTGACGGCGGGTGAGGGGGGCATATGGGGAGAGCAAGAAGCCGGGTTGTGGGGGCAAGTCCTCGGTGGAACTCGACTTGCCCGAAGGTGGCTGAAGTGGGCTGGGGCGAGACCCCTGCTCCAGAGAGTGTAGGTCCAAGGGCGTAGTCGAGGGATGGACTGGGGTCGGCAACGAAAAAGGAGAGTGCAAGCGTTCCGCTTCCACAGGGGGATCAACCCCATTAGGTTGCGGTCTTCCAGTGGTAAAGGACTCGAGGGCCTGGTTGCCCACCACCCGAGTGTTGAGAGAAGTAGTCCGGGAATGAGAAGCAGTAGTCGTAAGCCGAGGGGGAGAAGTGTCCATAGCAAAACAAAAAAGAACTTCATCCCCCGCGCGCATCCAGCCACCACCGACTCCAACAAGGGAAAGGCACACTTGGTCCCACCGCCGATAGATGTCACGCAGGGGAGATACACCCGCACCCGGTCCCTGTGCCTGAAAGGCGGCCACTCTCATCCAACGCGAGGTGAAAAGTGGCAGGGACAGGGTTTGGGTTTGGTTGGAAAGCGACAAGGGTGCAGGGCAACCACCTCCCACACCCAAGGGCCAAGGAGAGGGTCAAAATCAAGGTCCAAAGAACGACGCCAAAAAACAGGGAGAAGCCAGAAAAAATGGGTTAAAGGAGAAAGAAAGAAAAAGAAGCAGATCAGCCGGGTCCCCAACCGGGCCCAATGGTCCACGAGGGCAGAGAAAGCCCTTACACCGAAGAAAGGTGTATTCCCACATTCGCCACAGAGGGACGCGCCCTATCGCTCCGGACAAAGCAAAGGGATATATATATATATATATACACAAAATTGCCCCGACCAGCATTCGAACCAAGAACCTCTTGGGTAAGAATCGTAACGGCACTACGATGGGATGAAAACTAACAACCTGTCATATATTTCAACAACGCACCGTGTTAACCCTCCCTCTCTCGAATTAAATGCACCATTTAACTTGCATCTCTGGTATTGCATTGGGGTTGCTGGTGTGGGAAACTTCCATGGAATAAAAAGACACATTCATACTTGTTATTCTATATATATAACCTTGGTTAACCTTGGTTTTGCTTCCCCACAAATTGTTCATTTTGACGAAGGTTAAGTTTATCACTCCACCTTAGATATACAGTTTAACGTGGAATCTGAACCACGTCACACCAGCAGTCCAGCGTTTTAAACACTAGACTACCCATTTATCTACCAACCAATTTTTTTTTGTGTGGAGGATGAAAAGCTGGGTTTTGCTGCGCACCGCCAGCCGTCACCGGGTCTCGATGTAAGGGCTAGTCAGCGACGCATAGAGAGAGAGAGAGAGAGAGAGAGAGAGAGAGAGAGAAGAGAGAGAGAGAGAGAGTTACAAGGACAAGAGGAAGCCTTAAAGACCTTCGGGTCCACTCTGGGAGGTTCCTGTTATTAAACAAGTTTATTTTTCTTTCAACTATCCTAGCAGTAGTAGAGAACTGGATAGAAAAGTAGAAGGCTCTCTTCCCACCCTCCGCTCCCTCCCTGCCTGCCAGAGGCAGGTACGAAAAAAGGTTGAAGAAAATACCTTGACCCTGGAAAAGTAGCCAAGGAAATTTTACAGGAAAGTGGAGAATATATAAATAGCTCTATATTTAGCATGCTCACATACACACCGTGCAAGCGAACTCCTGTGAGTTTTATGTTTTAAACTTAAACTATGAGAGTATTCAGTACTTTGTCTAGCCTATTTTTAAACACATTTATACTTTGACGGGAAACAACCTCTGAGGGAAGTTGGTTCCAGATATTAATTATTTTATAGGAAAAGAAATTTCCGCAGACAGAGGTCCTAAATGTCTTTAGTTCGGGTTTAAACCCATTATTTCTTGTCGGATTGGCATTAAGTGAGAATAAGTTTCTGTAATCTACCCTGTCTATTCCTTTGAGCATCTTGAAGACTTGAATAAGCTGACCCCGCAACCTCCTCGTCTCTAAGCTAAACAGATTTAGGCGCTCCAATCTCCGTTGGTAGCTTTGCATTCTCATTGAAGGGATCAATTGCTTGTACTCTTTCTAACCTTTCTATGTCCTTCCTGAGGGATGGAGACCAAAACTGCGCACAGTATTCCAGTTGAGGTCTGACTAGAGAATTATAGACACATTACAGTCTCCTTGTTCCGAAACTGGAACTGTCTTTTAATATAACCTAATATTTTAAGGCCCTCTTTTCGACGGTTTCAGATCGTTGCTGATATAGACTCCTAAGTCTTTCTCTAGATCGGTCTCAGTCAAGTTCCTTCCCAAGAGAGAGTAATCGGTCTTCGGGTTTTTATAACCTATGTGCATTACCTTACATTTGTCCAAGTTGAATGGCATCTGCCAAGTAGCAGACCATTCGCCCAACCTGTCAAGATCGTTCTGAAGCGTTCTTACGCCCTCCTCAGTACCTACACTACTTCCTAATTTCGTATCGTCTGCAAATTTTGAGATTGCACTTAGAAGCCCGACGTCTATATCGTTAATATAGATGATAAAAAAGTAAAGGACCGAGAACGGAACCCTGTGGGACACCACTGGTGACGGGCGTCCACTCCGAAGCCATTCCACTTATTACCACTCTCTGCTTTCTATCTTTTAACCAATCCTCAATCCAGTTGGAAACAAGCCCGGTGATTCCTAGAAATTTGACTTTAGCCATCAATCTAGCGTGAGGGACTTTGTCAAAGGCTTTTTGAAAGTCGAGATACACTATATCTATTGCCCTACTTGCATCGTACAGTGTATGCATATTATGGAAACACTCTAACAGGTTTGTCAGACAGGATCTATGTCGCCTAAATCCATGTTGAGAATAAAAAATTAGATTGTTAGATTCAAGGTGATACACAATACGTTTTGTAATGATGGATTCCAAGTTTGCCGACAACTGATGTTAAACTGATCGGGCGGTAATTACAAGGATTTTCCTTATCACCCTTTTTAAAGATTGGTGTTACATTTGCTAACTTCCAGTCGGTTGGAACTTTCCCTAACTCGATTGATTGTTTGAATATGGTTACTAAGTCGTCAACAACATTGTGGCTAACCTCTTTTAATACCCTTGGAAGAAATAAGTCGGGGCCAGGTGATTTGTATTTGTTCATCTTATCAATTAATTGCTGTACCTCATTTCTCGTAAAACTTATGGTCTCTACGGGAGTACGGGATGGTCACCGTCATATGTAATCCGAGGACTTGGCACTTCTATTGTGTCTTCCTCCGTGAAGACTGTAACGAAGAACTCGTTTAACATATTAGCTATATCTTTATCACCGAATTTCAGTACGCCATTTCTATCTTTTAAGGGGCCTACAGAATTTTTAATTGGCTTTCTGCTATTAACATGGGCAAAAAATTATTTAGGGTTAACTTTACAGAGTGAGGCAACTCTAGCTTCTTCTTCACGTTTGGCTGATCTAATTAAGGACTTAACCCTCCTACGTAGGTTTATATAGTTTTCTGAATTAGTCTGGTTGAAATGCGACTTAAGTAGTTTGTAGGCTCTATTTCTTCCCGTAATAGCACTGCTAATTTCGTTGTTAAACCATTTTAGTGGGTATAAAAGTGTTCTGTAATATTCTAAATTGATCCCTATATGAGCTCCACGTGACAGTGACATCCTCACTTATTAGAACTTCAAGTCTGTCTAAACTACTTCGGAAGCTTTCAAAATTTGCTCTCGAGAAATCCAGTCTTTCACGAGTCTTTTCGCGTGTATTAACTGGAACCCTGAGGTCAAACCTAATCAAATTATGATCGCTGTTACTTAAATTTTCACCAATAGTCAGGTTAGAGACTAGGTCATCTTCGTTCGTGAATATGAGGTCTAGTTTATTATTACCCCTTGTAGGACCGTCAACCCATTGACTTAAGTTATCATCGGCAAATTCCAACAGTCTTGAGCCCTCAGCATCAGCTGTTTTGTTTTCCCAATTTAAATTACCACAATTAAAATCACCAAAAATCACACTGATCTTATTATTCACTAGTCTGCTTAATTGGTTATACAAGTTTATATCCTTATCAACGGGGTAGTGAGGTGGCCTATATACTAGAAGTAGCTGCACTACTTTATTATTTAGGTTTAGATCAATTCCCAACATTTCATGAGCAGATACGATATTACTGTTTACCGGGTGCAGGAAGTCCCAAGCATACAAAAGTACACCGCCGCCTTCCCTTCCGTTCCTATCTTAGTGAAACATTTTGTAACCTACCATTTCAAATTCTCCTACAAAATCCATTGATTCAGAATGAATCCAGGATTCCGTTATTCCGATATCATCAAAGTTCTCTGTTTTGACAAGCGCTATAAATTCCATTAATTTGTTTCTAATTGACCTAGCATTGAAGAGCACAGTTTTGAGTGATTTTAAGTTGTGATTTTTCCTAACTAGTCTGAGTCGTTTCCCGACGCAGTTGAACTAACTGCTGTTGGGAGAGAGAGAGAGAGAGAGAGAGAGAAAGAGAGAGAGGAGAGAGTTACAAGGAAAAGAAGTACCTCAAAAGGCCTTGCGGCCCATACCGAGGAGGTACCAATGGCAACGGGTGCCAGGGAAAATTTTGTAAAAGTTTATTTTTCTTTCAACTATCCTAGCAGTAGTAGAAAACTGGATAGAAAAGTAGAAGGCTCTCTCCCCACCCGCGCCAGAGGCAGGTACGGAAAAAGGTTGAAGAAAATACCTTGACCCTGGAAAAGTAGCCAAGGAAATTTTACAGGAAAGTGGAGAATATATAAATAGCTCTATATTTAGTTTGCTCACATGAGAGTATTCAGTACTTTGTCTAGCCTATTTTTAAACACATTTACACTTTGACTGGAAACAACCTCTGAGGGAAGTTGGTTCCAGATATTAACTATTTTATAGGAAAAGAAATTTCCGCAGACTGAGGTCCTAAATGTCTTTACACACTCAAATAGTGTGCAAGATTTCGTCTACCCTTTTCTTGAACTGATCCACAGAGAAACTGTTCACAACTTCCGAAGGTAACCTGTTCCATGTGTCACAGATCTTATACGTAAAGTAATTCCCACACACACTAATCCTAAACCGTTTCAAATCCAACTTCCAATCATTGTTGCGAGTTGGGTTATCATTTAAACTAAACATACTTCTAAAATCGACATCGTTGAACCCGCGTAAGAGCTTGAAAACCTCGATCAGTTGACCGCGCAGCCTCCGAGTTTCAAGCGAAAACAAGTTCAGGGCGCGTAACCGTCGATTGTAGCCCATATGCCTAACGGAAGGGATTAACTTTGTGGCCCTCGCCTGCACTCGCTCCAGCCTCTCAATATCTTTCCTGAGGGTGGGCGACCAGAACTGCACAGCATACTCCAGGTACGGCCGAACAAGGGAATTGTACAGTGAGAGCACAATCTCCTTGTTCCGAAACTGAAATTGCCTCCTGATATAACCCAATAGTTTCTGGTCTTTCTTTTCCACTTCTACACACTGTTTCGTAAACTTAAGATCGCTGCTAATTAGCACACCCAAGTCCTTTTCTAAATCAGTCACCTCGATATTACTACCCAACATCGAGTAGTCCGACTTGGGATTGGCGTAGCCAATGTGCATCATTTTGCATTTACCCAACTTAAACGGCATTTGCCATTTTTCGGACCACTCTCCTATCCTACCTACGTCCGCACGCAGTTCCTCGATCGCTTCGGGCGTCCCAACATTGGCCCCAAGCTTGGTGTCATCAGCGAATTTGGCGATCCGACTGACGATGCCACCGTCGATATCATTTATGTAAATGATAAACAACAGTGGCCCCAAAACGGAACCCTGAGGAACCCCACTAGTGACCGAGGCCCAACCCGAACAAGCCCCTTTAATTACCACCCTCTGCCGCCTGTTCCTCAGCCAGTTTTCAATCCACCTACCTATTTCCCCACCGATACCAGCGCGCGCACTTTCGCCATTAGCCGGCAGTGAGGTACCTTATCAAAAGCTTTCTGAAAGTCGAGATAAAGTATATCAATCGCCCTACTCTTATCGTACTCACTCAACATGACGGAAAAACTCGAGCAAGTTGGTGAGAGACGACCTATGCCGTCTAAACCCATGTTGGGAGTCCCCAAGCAGCTTGTAGGAATCCAAATGGTCAACGATCCTATCTGCTATTATCCCTTCTAATAATTTACCTACAACTGAAGTGAGACTAATGGGACGATAGTTCCCTGGACTTTCGTGATCCCCTTTCTTAAAGATAAGGGTCACGTTGGCTTCCCTCCAGTCACCAGGCACCTGGCCCATCTCCAACGATTTGTTGAAGACTGTAGCCAGGTGGGGAGCCACCTGGTCGCGCCGCGCACTTCTCGCAACACTCTGGGGAGAAACTGGTCTGGCCCAGGAGCCTTAAACGCGCTGTTTGTCTATTCCAGAGGCAACGACTGTCGCGGTACATCTAACATTATCCAGGCCAGCACCTTCGTGCCTCACGCCTTGCTTGGGGATGACGCGGGTATCCTCCCTGGTGAACACTCCCGCAAAGTACTCATTAAGCACATTAGCGATGTCCGCGTCGGAGGTCCGCAGAACGCCGCTTCCGTCCTTTAACGGACCTATCATGCTTCTAATGGGCTTTCTACTATTAACATAACTGAAGAATTCCTTAGGGTTCCCTTGCAGAGGCTTGCCACCCGTAGTTCTTCGTTACGTTTCGCTAGCCTAACCTTCGCCTTCACTTCCCTACACAGGCGGACATACGCTTCAGTGTTCTCGTGGGAACGATTGGCCTTCGCCCTCCTATACGCTACTTTCCTATTTCGGATAGCCGAAGCGATGTCACTATTGAACCACTTAGGCTGCGTTGAAGCAGGGTGACCGGTTTTGAGGGTATGGCAGCAGACTGCAGCACCATAAACTCGTCCCGGAATGCACTCCACACTCCCTCAACATCGCCGCCAACCTCTAACCCCTCTCTCCTACGCTATCCCTGAGGCTAACAAAGTTCGCCCGCCGGAGATCGAGCTTACTGCCTCTCGAGTTACTACGCTTCACCCGAGGGACGCACACACGGAACCTAATAAGACCGTGATCACTCCGCCCAATGATTCGTCAACGGTGAGGCCAGTGACGAGGTTGTCTTCAGTCGTGAATACTAAGTCTAGAACGCTTTCGCCTCGTGTAGGCTCGTTGACCCACTGAGTGAGGAAGTTCTCATCAGCAAAGTCAACTAGCCTCCTCCCTTCAGCATCGGCAGTCCTGTTTTCCCACTTTATGCCGCGACAGTTGAAGTCTCCTAAAACTACGCACACCCTATCCCCTAGCAGGCTACTGAGTTCGGTGTACAGGGCTGTATCCTCCTCGAGGAGGATGCGGAGGTCTGTACACCAAGATTAACCTATAGTTCGTCCCTCCCACGTTCAGATCGACGCCAAGCAGCTCCCGTTCCGACCGGAACTGGCAGTTAACCGGACTCAACGTGTCTCTGACGTATATTAGCACCCCACCCCCCTCCCCACGGGTGCGGTCTTTGCGAAACATTCTATACCCGGGAATTTCGAACTCCCCAACGTAGTCCCTACGATCAGTATGAATCCAGGACTCGGTGATAGCAACGATATCCTGGTATTCTGATGCTAAGAGCGCCCGTAGCTCGCAAACTTGTTCCTGATCGACCTAGCATTAAAAGCATTGCACGGAGGGAGCTTCCCTATTCTGACCGCCCCTAGCACGACCCGTTTCCCGAACAGCCAGGGCTGTCGGGAGTTGAAGAGCCCCTCACTAACGAGGGGGCAACTTCCGCAGGAGCCTGAGCCCCTCCAACGTAGGAGGAGGGTCACCCACCTGTACCTGGACGCACCCTTCAGTTGAAGGTACGTCCGCCACCGGCTCATCATCATCCCTCCCCGGTGGGGGCCCATCATCTCTCCCCGGACTCGACCTCACCATTCTGTATAGGTGCCGGTCGAGCAGCGCGCCTAGCACACCTTTACCCTTGTTATTGAGGTGGACACCATCTCTCTGGTAAAGGTCCCACCTACCTGAAAATACGTCGAAGGGGTCAATAAACCTCACGCCCAGCGGGACGCACAAGTCTTGCACCCTCTCGTTGATGCCAATGACCTTACTGAGTGCGTGGTCACTGGCATTCATTCGCGGTAAAATTCCCATCAACATTCCCCGTCTGTCTTCAGTTTTAGATCATCCGCAAGAGACATCATCTCGGTGATGATCCCCTCTGAAAGACCTACCCTACCGCCTTTGAGGAACAGGTCGTTGCCACCAGCGTGGACAACGATCGCAGTCCTCCGACTAGCCACGCGCACCTTCTCTACCCCCTTCCTTAAGTGAGTCGTTCCCCGCCCAGGTAAGCACCTTACCTTCCTCCCATCCCGGTTTGCAGAAGCAAAGTACTTCTCCTGGCCCCTGATCTGAGTCCCCAATCAAAACGGTGTCTTCCTCCTTCGAGCACAGGAGACTAAAGCGGTTAGTCCTGACAGGGGCAACTGGGGTCTCAGGCTTCGGCTTCGCAGCCTTCTTGCCTGAGACCTTTCGAAACCCGTCGCCACCCATACACGCAGTTACACCACCCGACCCACCCCGACCGGTAGCTACATCCTTCGGTTTCTTTGGGCCATCAATAGGCCCTTCCCACCCTTTTTCTTCATCGGCCCTTCCCACCCTTCTCTATCAGCCCCCTTCTTTGAGCCCTCCACCTTACGCCGCGTTTCCAAGCATTCCACGTGGGTCGCTGGCGATTCCTGACTGATTTAGGACCCTGGCCCCCGGTTGCACCTCTACCCTTTCTCCGCGGTCCCGAGATCTGTCCATTCCATCGCTGGACCGCCTTTCCACGGCAGCTATCCTATCCTGAATGAGCTCCGGGTTAGGCGGCAGTGCAGCCTCGTCAGTGACTGCCGCACCTCCAACAGCCGGTCGGACGACTCGAGCCGCCGGACCCTCTCCTCTAGCTTCTCGTAAAACCGCATGAGTTCGCAAAAGCGGCACATGCTGGAGTGGTTGATCTTCTCGAAGCAAGCTTCTTTGAAGTTCGTCACCCACTGGTTCACTTCACACTTCGCACATTCAGCCTTCAATTTCTGCGGTCCAGTCATTGTAACTTTTTTTTTTTTTTTCAAATTCTGAATACTCTGAAAAAGATAAAGCGTTCTAGCAATGAAAACTCTCAAAAACGTTCTGACCAGTATATAAAAGGGGGGGGGGGATTCTTCCCGCGCGTAGACGCATCCCCTATTTGCAAGTGACGTTCATCCCTTCCAGAAGACTACACCTCTCCTGCTGCCGCACCGACCAAAGGTCTCCCCAGGGCCGGACAGTCCCAAACGTGTCGCAGCTACCAACTGACAAACACTCGCGACGCAGGCGTCACGGATTTTTCCGCCAGGAGCGACAGCGAGATGCAGCCCTTACTAAGTCTTACTAGTCACTCACAAAGCAGCCAGACTCTTAGAATCCAGTGTTCAAGGGATATCCCACCAGACCCAGAGGCTACGCCCGAGACTTTACGCTGGCCTGGCAGCCAGCTGGGCAGTAAGCTCTCTCACCTCAGAGCAGTACAGCCAAGCACCATCAATTGGTCACCAAAGAACGGTCGCAGGGGGCTGGTCAGGCCATTACGCGTTAGGAATGGGCTTAACGGGGCACTAGCCACACTCCATTCATCGCGCCCCTACGCCTGGGACCCCTCCATCCCAGTCTCTCACAACCTACGAGCGTTAAATGGTGTTATTTATAGAGGTTCCAAAGCCTCTCTTCCACGCATGAGGTAGCAGTCGGGTCCTAATAGTAAAAGAAGAGAAAAAGACTTAATACTAAAGTTTTTTTTTTTGCAGTCAGAGGAGAACAACCTTAACGTAAGCTAAAAGGACAGAGTAGGGATGGGATGGGGTCCTAGTAACCCACGGGACGGATTGTGCAAAATACTTCACCCGCCCTCCCGAAAGAGAGAGAGAGAACCTAAAGGAACTGGCAGCCAGTTCCTCTAGAATCCCACGACTCGGGACCGGAGGGCTGTCACACCCCAAGTATAAAGTTTACTACATCCAGAAGAAATGTGCATAACCTTTATACCCCCTGCGGACAGAGAGAGAGAGAGAGAGAGAGAGAGAGAGAGAGAGAGAGTTACAAGGAGTTACAAGGAAAAGAAGTACCTCAAAAGGCCTTGCGGCCCATACCGAGGAGGTACCAATGGCAACGGGTGCCAGGGAAAATTTTGTCTTTCAAACTATGCTAGCAGTAGTAGAAAACTGGATAGAAAAGTAGAAGGCTCTCTCCCCACCCACCCTCCGCTCCCTCCCTGCCAGAGGCAGGTACGGAAAAAGGTTGAAGAAAATACCTTGACCCTGGAAAAGTAGCCAAGGAAATTTTACAGGAAAGTGGAGAATATATAAATAGCTCTATATTTAGCTTGCTCACAGAGACACCGAGCAAGCGAACTCCTGCAGAGTTTTCTGAGGTTTTAATCTTAAACTATGAGTGTGTTCTGTACTTTGTCTAGCCTATTTTTAAACAGATTTACACTTTGACTGGAAACATCCGAGAGAGAGAGAGAGAGAGAGAGAGAGAGAGAGAGAGAGAGAGAGAGAGAGAGAGAGAGAGAGAGAGAGAGAGAGTTACAAGGAGAAGAAGTACCTCAAAAGGCCTTGCGGCCCATACCGAGGAGGTACCAATGGCAACGGGTGCCAGGGAAAATTTTGTACACACTCAAATAGTGTGCAAGATTTGGTCTAACCTTTTCTTGAACTGATCCACAGAGGAACTGTTCACAACTTCTGAAGGTAACCTGTTCCACGTGTCACAGATCTTATACGTAAAGTAATTCCCACACACATGACTCCAGATTCCTGGGATCTTGGGAGCATTGCTCCAGTAAATTTGACCATGAGAAAAAGTAAATTTGGGTTTGGGTTTTGTTCATCCGCTAGACGTTATGCAATTTTTTTGCGTATACGTTCTTGTACAAACCAATTTTTTTAAATTACAAATTTAGTTATTTTAAGTTTAGTTGGTAATTCCATATTTAACAATTATTTTTATTTTTTGTTAAGCTTCAATGTTTTGATAATTAAAATTTTATTAAAACGTATATTTTTTTAATATAAAATTATCAGGATTGGACTATGTTCCATTGATCTCGGCCAGGTTTGATAAATTGGCCAGATAATTACTTGTGCGGTTTTAAGTAATCCACCATGACTCTAGAATTGAAAAGTTTAGTTAAGTTTAAACTTACTTTTACTTACTTTAACTTACCTACTTTTACTTACTCTTCCTTACTTTTACTAAGTTTAAAGCACTTACTTTTACTTACTTTCATTGTACTATATTTACTTACTTTTACTCACTTTTACCATACTATATTTACTAACTTTTACTTATTTGTATTTTTTCAGGTAGTCAATAATCAATAATGGATCCTAATATTGATGAAGTTGGAGAGAAAAGTGAGGGTGTTAAAAGGGGTTACTTTTGTGGTCAATGCAAGAACAAATATTCAAAGAAGCAAAACTGGGAGGAACATTTTAATTCCAAAAAAAATATTTGTTACAATACAAGAGGTCCCAGAGTTTGGGCCCACAGCTTAGATATTGCAGTAAAGAAATACCAGGATGAAGTGCAGCAAAGAGATACGGCAAAGCAGTCATTTAGTTTTGTTCACAAAATGTGCTAGTGCTAGACCTCAGAAAAATGAACCAACTTCATCAACTGCTAATCTAGAAAATGAAACTTTTTCACTAGATGTTTCACAGACAGAAGAAAGTGCTTCTCCTCCACCTAAGAAACAAAAGGTAAGTGAGGAATCTGCGCATCAGACTAACAAAAACTGCTTTAGAGGAATTTGAAAATTCCCAAATCCAGAAGACATTGAATGCAATTTTGCGCCTAAGAAAAGAAACTCACCAAGCTGTTGTGGTTAATAAAGAGAGAGTCAAAATATGCCTTCAAGTTCAAGTGTTGCATCCAAATCTAATAAAGCAAAAGCAACAAATTTGACATTTCCATAGCCCATTTAAGCAAGTGTAAATCAATACAAGAAATCCTGAACAATGATTTGATCAAATCTACATTCAAATTGGTGGAAAAGAAGGATCTAGGGCATGCTGATGATTCATTTTCAGTACCAAGTGATATAACGGAAAACATTGCAAATAGTGACACTAATATGCCTGATGTAGATATAGCTGTTGAGGATGAAGATGATGATAATCGAGATAACATTGATGATGCTTCTGATGATAAAATGTTTACATTATATTGCATAGCTTGCACAGACCCCAAAGCATGTGCTTCAGACAAACATTCTAACATAAAAGGTTACTTCAATGTTAAAGATTTAACCTATGTATGCAAACAAGGAGAAAATCAAGAGAGATGGTTTAGAAATCTGAAAACCCACCTGAAGAGACATTTAATTAAACTTCAGCATCATCAAAGAGCTGCTGTTTATGAAGTGATGAAAACATCTTCTCGGAACACTACTAAACGCATAGAAGACTTATGTGGCAACATCTTATACTACATAATGAAAACAAACACTGCATGGGCTCTATATCCAGTACTTCTAGCTGTATTACATAGGTCAGGTTGTGAGGTTGGAAATTTGAATCATAGCACACATTCGTGCGAGACAATTTGTGAGCTATTAGATAATCAACTTAAAGAACAAACTGTAAAGTGGTTCTTAGAACAAACTTCAGTAACAATAACAGCTGACATTGGAACAATTTTGGGATTAAGCATGCTAGTTGTATTAGTTATGAGTCAAGAAGATAAATTTAGTACGCAGCAAATCAGTAGTTTATTTGGCCAATGAAATTTTTGATGTGTTGAATTCAGTCTCCTAATCACTTGAAACTATCTGAAGAAGCAATTAAATCCAAGGTATCTGGAATGGTTGGAGATGGGGCTTTTTGTAAGGACAACGAGCCATTTAAAAACGAAATGAAAAAGTTGTTTGGCGAAAATTTCAAATTTCGATGGGACTTAATGCATCTTGTGAACAGAGCCCACGTTGATGCATTGAAGAAAATTTGTAAACTAAGTGAGCTTTTAGACTTTATTCAGAATCACTCTTCAAATCTGAGATCAGGCCTTGACTATACCAATATGGTTCTTGACAATATCATTGGTTTTAAGAGACCAAAACTCAAATCTGATACTCGCATGGTTAATTACGAATTTGATCAATTTGACAGATTTGTGGAAAATTGTGTGTTTTTTGATCATCCACAAGAGAAAGAAATTAGTGCCAAGTTCTATGTATTGATTTCCCATGTAACAAAGATTATGTTGCAAGTAGCTCAAAAAACCACAGTTAGTGCAGAATTGTAGAAAATATATTTTATAAAGAAGGAGGGAAAACTGTTATGTTAAGAGTGATGGAAACAATTTCAAAATTAGCTAATGGAGGAAATGCAAATGATGTAGTTTCTGAATTTAAGCACGATACCACAGGGCAGCAAAAGGAACTAACAGCTGAGGATTACATCCTAAATGAAGTTTACAAATACATCAAGAAACGTTCTGATTACTACCAGGTTGCTGAAGTTGCTAGACCATCCAGAACCAGATCTGAAAGTAGTTTTACAAAAGACTCAGTGATAAATTGGCTGACAGAATATATAGAACAGCTGTGGAAAGGAATCACAGAGATATTAAAGCATTTTGATAAAGATGGATCAACTGCCTGGAGTGAAGCACCAGCTGAAGGGACATTCTCCATTCTTGGTTACATTGTTGAACACAAAGGATCCATTAAGCCATCTCATTTGACTAAGCTGTGCAGAATTGTGAAGGAGGGTCCAGCTCCAGGCACTAGATCTGCTGTAATGATCACACAGAAAGCCATTGATCAGTGGCCAAGCATACATGGCGGTAAATTCACAACAAATGCCTACATGCAAGGTCTAACATCGTCCACTGTTGCTGCTGCAATGAATAAATAAACTTAAGGTGTTATAAACTGTACATTATTGTATTATTATGTTTAGCTAAAACAATTTGTAATTGGTATGTCGTCAATTCAAGAGTTTACTATCATTAACCTATCTAGTGGTGTAAGGGGAAAAAAAGTAAATTCAGAGCTGTGCTCCAGTAAATTTTTTCAAATCTGGAGTCATGCCACACACACACGTCCTAAACCGTTTCAAATCCAACTTCCAATCATTGTTGCGAGTTGGGTTATCATTTAAACTAAACATGCTTCTAAAATCGACATCGTTGAACCCGCGTAAGAGCTTGAAAACCTCGATCAGTTGACGGCGCAGCCTCCGAGTTTCAAGCGAAAACAAGTTCAGGGCGCGTAACCGTCCATTGTAGCCCATATGCCTAACGGAAGGGATTAACTTTGTGGCCCTCGCCTGCACTCGCTCCAGCCTCTCAATATCTTTCCTGAGGGTGGGCGACCAGAACTGCACAGCATATTCCAGGTGCGGCCGAACAAGGAAATTGTACAGAGAGAGCACAATCTCCTTGCTCCGAAACTGAAATTGCCTCCTGATATAACCCAATAGTTTCTGGGCTTTCTTTTCCACCTCTACGCACTGTTTCGTAAACTTAAGGTCGCTGCTAATTACCACACCCAAATCCTTTTCTAAATCAGTCACCTCGATATGACTCCCCAACATCGAGTAGTCCGACTTGGGATTGGCGTAGCCAATGTGCATCACTTTGCATTTACCCAAGTTAAACGGCATTTGCCATTTTTCGGACAACTCTCCTATCCTACCTAGGTCCGCACGCAGTTCCTCGATCGCTTCGGGCGTCCCAACATTGGCCCCAAGCCTGGTGTCATCAGCGAATTTGGCGATCCGAATGACGATGCCACCGTCGATATCATTTATGTGAATGATAAACAACAGCGGCCCCAAAACGGAACCCTGAGGAACCCCACTAGTGACCGAGGCCCAACCCAAACAAGCCCCTTTAATTACAACCCTCTGCCGCCTATTCCTCAGCCAATTTTCAATCCACCTACCTATTTTCCCACCGATACCCAGCGCGCGCACTTTCACCATTAGCCGGCGGTGATGTACCTTATCAAAGGCTTTCTGAAAGTCGAGATAAAGTATATCAATCGCCCTACTCTTATTATACTCACCCAACATGACGTGGAAAAACTCGAGCAAGTTGGTGAGACACGACCTATGCCGTCTAAACCCATGTTGGGAGTCCACAAGCACCTTGTAGGAATCCAAATGGTCAACGATCCTATCCGCTATTATCCCCTCTAATAATTTACCTACAGCTGAAGTGAGACTAATGGGACGATAGTTCTCTGGACTTTCGTGATCCCCTTTCTTAAAGATAGGGGTCACGTTGGCTTCCCTCCAGTCACCAGGCACTTGGCCCGTCTCCAACGATTTGTTGAAGACTGTAGCCAGGTGGGGAGCCACCTGGTCGCGCACCTCCCGCAACACTGTGGGGAGAAACTGGTCTGGCCCAGGAGCCTTAAACGCGTTCAGTTTGTCTATTCTATCGGCAACGACTGTCGCGGTACATCGAACACTATCCAAGCCAGCACCTTCGTGCCTCACGCCTGGCTCTGGGATAATGCGGGTGTCCTCCCTGGTGAACACTCCCGCAAAGTACTCATTAAGCACATTGGCTTCTAATGGGCTTTCTACTATTAACATAACTGAAGAACTCCTTAGGGTTCCCCTTGCAGAGGCTTGCCACCCGTAGTTCTTCGTTACGTTACGTTTCGCGAGAGAGAGAGAGAGAGAGAGAGAGAGAGAGAGAGAGAGAGAGAGAGAGAGAGAGAGAGAGAGAGAGAGAGAGAGAGAGAGGAGAGAGAGAGAGAGAGAGAGAGAGAGAGAGAGAGAGAGAGAGAGAGAGAGAGAGAGAGAGAGGAGAGAAGAGAGAGAGAGGAGAGAGAGAGAGAGAGAGAGAGAAGAGAGAGAGAGGGAGAGAGAGAGAGAGAGAGAGAGAGAGAGAGAGAGAGTTACAAGGAAAAGAAGTACCTCAAAAGGCCTTGCGGCCCATACCGAGGAGGTACCAATGGCAACGGGTGCACGGAAAATTTTCTACACACTCAAAGAGTGTGCAAAATTTGGTCTAACCTTTTCTTGAACTGATCCACAGAGGAACTGTTCACAACTTCCGAAGGTAACCTGTTCCATGTGTCACAGATCTTATACGTAACGTAATTCCCACACACACTAGTCCTAAACCGTTTCAAATCCAACTTCCAACCATTGTTGCGAGTTGGGTTATCATTTAAACTAAACATACTTCTAAAATCGACATCGTTGAACCCTCGTAAGAGCTTGAAAACCTCGATCAGTTGACCGCGCAGCCTCCGAGTTTCAAGCGAAAAAAAGTTCAGGGCGCGTAACCGTCGATTGTAGCCCATATGCCTAACGGAAGGGATCAACTTTGTGGCCCTCGCCTGCACTCGCTCCAGCCTCTCAATATCTTTCCTGAGGGTGGGCGACCAGAACTGCACAGCATACTCCAGGTACGGCCGAACAAGGGAATTGTACAGTGAGAGCACAATCTCCTTGTTCCGAAACTGAAATTGCCTCCTGATATAACCCAATAGTTTCTGGGCTTTCTTTTCCACCTCTACACACTGTTTCGTAAACTTAAGGTCGCTGCTAATTAGCACACCCAAGTCCTTTTCTAAATCAGTCCACCTCGATATTACTGCCCAACATCGAGTAGTCCGATTGGGATTGGCGTAGCCAATGTGCATCACTTTGCATTTACCCAAGTTTAAACGGCATTTGCCATTTTTCGGACCACTCTCCTATCCTACCTAGGTCCGCACGCAGTTCCTCGATCGCTTCGGGCGTCCCAACATTGGCCCCAAGCTTGGTGTCATCAGCGAATTTGGCGATCCGACTGACGATGCCACCGTCGATATCATTTATGTAAATGGTAAACAACAGTGGCCCCAACGGAACCCTGAGGAACCCACTAGTGACCGAGGCCCAACCCGAACTAGCCCTTTAATTACCACCCTCTGCCGCCTATTCCTCAGCCAGTTTTCAATCCACCTACCTATTTCCCCACCGATACCCAGCGCGCGCACTTTCGCCATTAGCCGGCGGTGAGGTACCTTATCAAGGCTTTCTGAAAGTCGAGATAAAGTATATCAATCGCCCTACTCTATCGTACTCACTCAACATGACGTGGAAAAACTCGAGCAAGTTGGTGAGACACGACCTATGCCGTCTAAACCCATGTTGGGAGTCCCCAAGCAGCTTGTAGAGAGAGAGAGAGAGAGAGAGAGAGAGAGAGAGAGAGAGAGAGAGAGAGAGAGAGAGAGAGGAGAGAGAGAGAGAGAGAGAGAGAGAGAGAGAGAGAGAGAGAGAGAGAGAGAGAGAGATACAAGGAGTTACAACGAAAGAAGTACCTCAAAAGGCCTTGCGGCCCATACCGAGCTCATATAGGGATCAATTTAGAATGTTACAGAACACTTTTATACCCACTAAAATGGTTTCCTTGTCAACAAAGTAACCGAAATGGTTTAACAACGGAATTAGCAGTGCTATTACGGGAAGAAATAGAGCCTACAAACTACTTAAGTCGCATTTCAACCAGACTAATTCAGAAAACTATATAAACCTACGTAGGAGGATTAAGTCCTTAATTAGATCAGCCAAACGTGAAGAAGCAGCTAGAGTTGCCTCACTCTGTAAAGTTAACCCTAAAGAATTTTTTGCCCATGTTAATAGCAGAAAGCCAATTAAAAATTCTGTAGGCCCCTTAAAATATAGAAATGGCGTACTGAAATTAGGTGATAAAGATATAGCTAATACGTTAAACGAGTTCTTCGTTACAGTCTTCACGGAGGAAGACAATAGAAGTGCCAAGTCCTCGGATTACATATGACGGTAACCATCCCGTAGAGACCATAAGTTTTACGAGAAATGAGGTACAGCAATTAATTGATAAGATGAACAAATACAAATCATCTGGCCCCGACTTATTTCTTCCAAGGGTATTAAAAGAGGTTAGCCGCAATGTTGACGACGACTTAGTAACCATATTCAAACAATCAATCGAGTTAGGGAAAGTTCCAACCGACTGAAGTTAGCAAATGTAACACCTATCTTTAAAAAGGGTGATAGGGAAAATTCTTGTAATTATCGCCCGATCAGTTTAACATCAGTTGTCGGCAAACTGTTGGAATCCATCATTACAAAACGTATTGTGTATCACCTTGAATCTAACAATCTAATTTTTTATTCTCAACATGTATTTAGGCGACATAGATCCTGTCTGACAAACCTGTTAGAGTTTTTCCATAATATGCATACACTGTACGATGCAAGTAGGGCAATAGATATAGTGTATCTCGACTTTCAAAAAGCCTTTGACAAAGTCCCTCACGCTAGATTGATAGCTAAAGTCAAAGGACTAGGAATCACCGGGCTCGTTTCCAACTGGATTGAGGATTGGTTAAAAGATAGAAAGCAGAGAGTGGTAATAAATGGAGTGGCTTCGGAGTGGGCGCGCGTCACCAGTGGTGTCCCACAGGGTTCCGTTCTGGGTCCTTTACTTTTTATCATCTATATTAACGATATAGACGTCGGGCTTCTATGGGCAATCTCAAAATTTGCAGACGATACGAAATTAGGAAGTAGTGTAGGTACTGAGGAGGGCGTAATAACGCTTCAGAATGATCTTGACAGGTTGGGCGAATGGTCTGCTACTTGGCAGATGCCATTCAACTTGGACAAATGTAAGGTAATGCACAAAGATTATAAAAACCCGAAGACCGATTACTCTCTCTTGGGAAGGAACTTGACTGAGACCGATCTAGAGAAAGACTTGGGAGTCTATATCAGCAACGATCTGAAACCGTCGAAGCACTGTGCAGAAGTCGAAAAGAGGGCCTTAAAATTATTAGGTTATATTAAAAGACGGTTCCAGTTTCGGAACAAGGAGACTGTAATGTCTCTTTATAATTCTCTAGTCAGACCTCAACTGGAATACTGTGCGCAGTTTTGGTCTCCATCCCTCAGGAAGGATATCGAAAGGTTAGAAAGAGTACAAGCAAGGGCTACAAAATTGATCCCTTCAATGAGAAGGCAAAGCTACCAACGGAGACTGGAGCGCCTAAATCTGCTTACCTTAGAGACGAGGAGGTTGCGGGGTCAGCTTATTCAAGTCTTCAAGATGCTCAATGGAATAGACAGGGTAGATTACAGAAACTTATTCTCACTTAATGCCAATCGACAAGAAATAATGGTTTAAACTGGAACTAAAGACATTTAGGACCTCTGTCTGCGGAAATTTCTTTTCCTATAAAATAGTTAATATCTGGAACAACTTCCCTCAGAGGTTGTTTCCAGTCAAAGTGTAAATGTGTTTAAAAATAGGCTAGACAAAGTATGAATACTCTCATAGTTTAAGATTAAAACATAAGAAAACTCTGCAGGAGTTCGCTTGCACGGTGTCTCTGTGAACAAGCTAAATATAGAGCTATTTATATATCTCCACTTTCCTGTAAAAATTCCTTGGCTACTTTTCCCAGGGTCAAGGTATTTTCTTCAACCTTTTTCCGTACCTGCCTCTGGCAGGGAGGGAGCGGAGGGTGGGGAGAGAGCCTTCTACTTTTCTATCCACTTTTCTACTACTGCTAGGATAGTTGAAAGAAAAATAAACTTTTAATAACAGGAACCTCCCAGAGTGGACCGAAAGGTCTTTGAGGCTTCCTCTTGTCCTTGTAACCGAGGAGGTACCAATGGCATCTTGTGCCAGGGAAATTTTCTACACACTCAAATAGTGTGCAAGATTTCGTCTAACCTTTTCTTGAAAAGATCTACAGAGGAACTGTTCACAACTTCTGAAGGTAAACTGTTCCACCTGTCACAGATCTTATACGTAAAGTAATTCCCACACACACTAGACCTAAACCGTTTCAAATCCAACTTCCAACCATTGTTGCGAGTTGGGTTATCATTTAACCTAAACATGCTTCTAAAATAGACATCTTTGAACCCGCGTCACGTAAGCGTCGACTGTAGCCCATATGCCTAACGGAAGGGATTAACTTTGTGGCATCCTTCAGCCAGTTTTCAATCCACCTACCTATCCCCACCAATACCCAAGGCGCGCGCACTTTGGCCATTAGCCGGCAGTGAGGTACTGTATCAAAGGCTCTCATCAATCGCCCTACTCTTATCATACTCACTCAACATGACGTGGATAAACTCGAGCAAGTTGGTGAGAGACGACCTATGCTGTCTAAACCCATGTTGGAATCCCCAAGCAGCTTGTAGGAATCCAAATGGTCAGCAATCCTACCCGCTATTATCCTCTCTAATTATTTACCTACAACTGAAGTGAAATGGTTTTTATTTATAGAGGTTCCAAAGCCTCTCTTCCCACGCATGAGGTAGCAGTAGGGTCCTAATAGTAAGAGTAGGAGAGAGAGAGAGAGAGAGAGAGAGAGAGAGAGAGAGAGAGAGAGAGAGAGAGAGAGAGAGAGAGAGAGAGAGAGAGAGAGAGAGAGAGAGAGAGAGAGAAGAGAGAGAGAGAGAGAGAGAGAGAGAGAGAGAGAGAGAGACCTCAAAAGGCCTTGCGGCCCATACTGAGGAGATACCAATGGCAACGAGTGCCAGGGAAAAATTTCTACACCCTCAAATAGTGTGCAAGATTCGGTCTAACCTTTTCTCGAACTGATCCACAGAAGAACTGATCACAACTTCTGAAGGTAACCTGTTCACGTGTCACAGATCTTATACGTAAAGTAATTCCCACACACACTAGTGCTAAACCGTTTCAAATCCAACTTCCAATCATTGTTGCGAGTTGGGTTATCATTTAAACTAAACATGCTTCTAAAATCGACATCGTTGAACCCGCGTAAGAGCTTGAAAACCTCGACGAGTTGACCGCGCAGCCTCCGACTTTCCAGCGAAAACAAATTCAGGGCGCGTAAGCCTGTCAATATCTTTCCTGAGGGTGAGCGACCAGAACTGCACAGTATACTCCAGGTGCGGCCGAACCAGAGGAATTGTACAAAGAGAGCACAATCTCCTTGTTCCGAAATCGAAATTGCCTCCTCAATAACCCAACAGCTTCTGGGCTTTCTTTTCCACCTCTACGCACTGTTTCGTAAACTTAAGGTCGCTGCTAATTAGCACACCCAAGTCCTTTCCCAAATCAATGGCCTCCATATTACTCCCCAACATGTAGTAGTCCGACTTGGGACTGGCGTAGCCAATGTGCATTAAGGTGGAGTGAAAATATCATTTTTGGATTTTTAATTTACTTGAGTGTGGAAAAGTTGCCAATGGGCTTTAGAAACAAGCATGTGAAATTATAATACAATTGAAGCATTGCTTGATTGACCACCAGCGATTTTAATATATGGCATATTTCATGTTTTAACGATCGCTTTGCCCATCAGGAGTCATCCAAGATGCTGGTCTTTCATCCATGTTTATGCAAATAATTAACAGCTTAGTTTGCTGTAGACTTGTTATTGCATACTTGAGGTTGACATTTAAGATTACAACATGTGTGGAATGTAAATTAATGGCAATTACAGAGGGTGGCCAAATTATTAGAGCTGATGTGAGTAAGTGAGATAAGAAAGAGTTTAGTAACCATACATTGATTTAATGCTAGTTTCAGTGATGGTAGTGATTTGGTGCGATAACATATGCAGTCCGTGAGTCAGAGGGGATGGGAGATTGGGAGTGGGGGAGAGTGAGTAATATGCAAAGCGCGGCTGCTCCGCCAAGCTCAGTGCACATGTGGCAGTGAGAATTGAAGGTTATTTGTGCTGTTATCATTTTTTCGTGAAACTGATATTAAAACTAAGTTAATTACATATTGATATCTGTTTATAGGTGTTTGACAAGTGAGTGTGACAGTATTAATTTGATATTTTTTCTTGCAGAAATCTTTAATAGTCTTACATTGCTTACAATTTATAATAATTGTTTTTTTTTTCAGAATGGAAATTATTACGAGGGAGAAGGCGGCATGTGTGATTTTTGGCGCGCCACGCGAGATACCCACAAATGTTCTTCCCACCTACGCTGATGTTATGAAGGCTTACATCCATACAAGACAACAGCTGACAACGAAGAATAACAAATATCCACCGTTCGCCGAAGTATCAAAAAAAGTTTGCGTTGATGTTGAACTTGTTTGGGAGAAAGCGTCTCTTCCGACCGTGACGCACGGACGAGTGATTGAAACGCTCAGACCGTACAACGAGAAATACAAGAAAATCTTGAAACCATCCATACAAGGCTCGGAAGGACAACGACAACTACAAGCAACAACTTGAACAGTTCAGAGAAGACGCAGATAAACTCTTCGACATTAGCAAATGCAAATGTGTAGATTTCGTCATGAGCTATAAGTGCGAAAGAGCGGACAAAGTACCAATCAAAGAAAGAAAGTTTCTAGAGGACCAGAGAGGAGCCGGAAAGATGATTATAGGAGGCATCGATTTGGTGGAAACAACAAAGCTACAGAAGAAAATATCCAGGAAAGTCTGTGAATCGAGAACACACAGCATTCACCAAGAACAATCGAAGCAGCAATGCAATTCTGGAAGCTACAACGAGGAAGACAAGGACGACGACACCGACAACAGCGACGAAGAATACACCCTATCTAAGTCACACTGTAAACCTGATCTATCGACACTGGAGAGTAACGTCAAAGAATGACGATGACTGTACGATTACCATGTTTGGCTAAAGCGTGCGATAGAACGGGCGTCTCAGATCGAGCAGCAGCCGTTATTGCCTCATCCGTGCTACAAGACATTGGAATTGTGTCTACAAATGACACCTCCAAAGTCATTGATCGTAGTAAAATTCGCCGAGAAAGAAGTAGAACTCGTCAAGAACTGACAAAACTAGACAGCAGTATGACAGACTTGCCTGGATTGTACTTCGACGGTCGAAAGGATAGAACGATGAAAAAATGTACGAGACGCCGCAGGACATGGCCACCGGGACAGAGATACAGAAGAGCACGTCAGCATTATTTGTGAACCAGGTTCATCGTACTTTGGCCACGTGACGCCGTCAAGTGGATCAAGCAAGGCGATTTCCAAAGTAATCTTTGAATGCTTGGCTGCGCGAAGTGTGGATCTCGACAGTGTGAAAGTCGTCGGATGCGACGGAACCGCTGTCAACACTGGGCATAATGGCGGAGTTATTCGGCAGCTTGAGGAATTACTACAAAAACCGCTGCAATGGCTCGTGTGCTTATTACATGCTAACGAGCTCCCCTGCGACACCTGTTTCAGCATTTAGATGGAGCAACTACAGGACCTAAGTGCTTCTCAGGACCGATAGGGAAATCTCTCACAGCATGCACGGAACTCCATATAACATCGTATGAACCTATATCTCCATTACAGCCACTGCCGCATGTTGACGTGAAGGACCTGAGCACTGACCAGCAGTACCTGTGGCAGATGTGTCAAGCTGTCAGTGAAGGACACTGTCCCTGTGATCTAGCATTGCGAAAACCGGGACCATTGAACCACTCGCGATGGTTGACAACTGCCAACAGAATCCTCCGCCTCTATGTTGGCCTCGATGCACCATCCAACAACATCAAAACTCTTGTCACATTCATCATCCGGGTCTACGCCCCAAAATGGTTCGCCATCAAGACGCAGCCATCATGCAAAGATGGAGCCAAACATCTGCACGGGATGATGGTGAGAACACGGTACCTCAGCTCCTCTCTAAAGAAAGTCGTCGACCCGGTGATTCGGCGAAACGGCTTCTGCGGACACCCCGAGAACGTGCTATTAGCCATGATCACAGATGAGCGACCAATATAAGGGAACTCGGACTCAGAAGAATCATGAAGGCAAGATCACATGTGTCTGCAAACAAAATCCGCAGGTTTCGAGTGCCACCGCTCAACCTCGACGCGACCGAATACCAGGACATGGTCGATTGGCAGACTTTGACCGTGACGGAGCCTCCTGTTACGATGGATATGACGGACAACGAATTGAACGACATGATCTCTGCTCAAATTTCACCAAGTGTCCTCTTCCCTCGCTTCCCTTGTCACACAGGCGGTGGAAAGATGCGTGAACCTAGTTACCGAAGCTTCAGCCGCTGTGTGTGGCGAGACGTCCCGCCATGGATTTATTCGGGCTCGCGTCGCTTCTCGGCAGCTTATGCCGAAACTTGAGTCTAAAACGTGACTATCAATTCTGAATTAACCATGCATGCATAACTCAGACTCTATCGTTAGCATAATAGTGTGCCAAAATAACTAAAAATATATAGTCTGATGTTTACTCGTATTTTAGGTATTTTTGTGTAAAATCGTATATTATTGTAAACTTATAACGTCTGGTGGTCGATCAAAAGATTGTCTGATTTTAATAAACTTTTTTGCATATTGTTCTATTAGTCCATTGGCAACTTTTAAAACCTCAAGTAAGTTAAAATTCACAAAAAAAAATTTTTGGCCATTTTCACTCCACCCTAATGTGCATGACCTTTCATTTACCCAAGTTAAACGGCATTTGCCATTTTTCGGACCGCTCTCCCATCCTATGTAAGTCCGCACGCAGAATCCTCGAAAAAGAAAGAAAAAATGTAGAAACTTATCAAAAACAAAAAGAATTACCTCATCTAAAGATTAAATTTTTCGCACATTTCTTACTGCAAAAATTTATATATATATATATATATATATATATATATATATATAATGGGCGTCGATTACGGGGGGGGACGACCTACCAGTTGTCCCCCGGATGAATTGCTATAAATGCTAATTATTAATGGCACCTAATAAGACGTTATATGTCGTATTATATGCATATGCAAATGTAATAGCAATATTATAAATTATTGTCATGAACACCAGTGTATATTTATCATGGAATTTAGCAGAGAGTTATTTGTTTTATATTTCACGAACATATTTTGTTATCAGTTTATGTACATTGACCTCTGTTGTCTACGGGTAATAAAAGATTTATTTCGATTAAACATACGTGTGATATTATGTTACACGAAAGATTAAATATTATAAATAGTTCGTATTGAGTTTTTTATTTCTGCAAAATAAATGTTTAAGTAAAGAAAGACAAAATGACTAAATACAATCGAGTTTTTTCAACATGAGAAAAATACAAAAAACGGGTAAATGGTAAATTACGACATTGCTACATTACACGCAACAGCTACTCAGAGTATTGTTTGATTCGCCGTTTAAAGGCGAAGTGTTCCCCCCACTATTTTAGAGCAATCGACGCCCCTGTGTGTGTGTGTGTGTGTGTGTGTGTGTGTAACCTTCGAATCACACACTTGGTCAATTTTCTTAAAAAACGCCAAACTTGGGTCAAAATAAAGTTCAATAAAGGACAAAAATAATCAACACGCTAATATAGCTTGAAGAGTCTTTCTTTAGACAGGAAAAAAGGGGGAGGAGATTAGTAGGCTATCTGAGTGAACCGCTCTCACAGCTACAAAAACCCTAATTCGGTCATGGTCAAAACTACAAAAACCTAATTCGGTCATGGTCAAAACTACACCTCGGACAGGATTTATATTTTCATGAACGCTGCAAAAGTGAAAATAAAAAAATTTAAAGCCATGAACATTCAATTGAAACTATGAAGGCCGACCAACCAGATCAAAATCAAACGTCGGCTAAGGTCTCGCTTCGATCGTAGTTCAGTCGTTGTAAGTTGTTGTACGAGACGTTTGTTGAAAAAGATTTCTAAACTTGATAAATATGAACGTGTGTTATTAAAATAAAGTAAAATAAATACGACGCAAAAGTTATGAGGAAATTGGCATTTAAATATGCATTTATCGTTCCAAAGAAAATAGTCGTACGAACAGTAACAATTCATTTGACATTCTGCAAAGCAAATATCTAACTACAACTCCATAAAACTTAACTCACTGTTCAAATTAAACTGGGAAGCCGCGTGTCGGACTGTGCACGCACGCACACATTCTTCAAGTGCGATATAAAATGTACCATACATTTTATAAAATAATACTTGAACAGTATATACACCCCGCGTAAGAGTGATGATGTAAAAAAAAATATAATTTATTGCCTCGCTAACAAATCGCATTGGGACGTAAGCATCGAAAAATTGATGTAGAATAAAATCTACATTCTACATTACATTAGTTTGGCGAAATGCTTACACGAGCGTCTTTGGTGCTATGTCTACGATAGTTTTTTTCACAAACGAGTAAAGTATTAATATAATTACATATTACAATCCGACATTACGTTAAAACATACGTAGTCGAACGTCAAAAAAAAAAAAAAAAAAAAAAATCGACCCCACTATTTTTAACATTGCTTTATTTTAAATTTTATTTAAAACACGAGGCTCAAAGTGATCAAATAATGTTAAAAAAAATCCCTCCCGACATACCACCTTCGGATCATATAAATTAACTGCCGAAGAGGGTGTCGAAGAAATAACTGCAAAAATAATTGGTAATTTTTCTTATCAATATGTACACAATATACAAATACTGTACCGTATATGGTTGTTCATGTTTCCAAAGTGAATTGAATTTTTTTTAACTGAATAACCTTTATTAATAATAAAAAAAAGTACGTTCCTTTTACAACTTACAATGGCGTAAATAATTGTGAAGCTCGACTATTTATTTCATTTAATTCGGCCCTTAAGCTTTAGGCTTTACTGGGCTCTTATTAAAATTAAAAGTTATTTTATTTATTTATTTATTAATAATAAGTATTATTAATAGTTGAAGTATGTATTAATCTTAAATTATCATTATCGATATGACAAATGCAAGGTCATTATTGAAGCTATTATACCAATACCATGCGAAGAAATCAATATTATACACGAGAGATAAGAACTGAATAATCGCGAGTAATGTGTGTCTTTAATCCTAGATTACACGCGAGAAATGAACAAACAATAGTAATGTACATTAATCCTAGATTTTTATAAGTATGCCATTATTAATCGGGATTTCAACTTGGTTTTAAACGAATTTACGTTCACAATATTTTTTATATCAGCATTTAAATCATTCCATAGTTTCAATCCAATGAAAATGGGTAGTTTTAAGATGAAGACAATCTAAATTGAACTATAACACGCTTTAATCTATTTCTGAGTGGGCTGAGTGGCATATATTCTGGAGGTGTGTGATCATTATTTAGTAACTGTGAGCGAAGCTTATTCGGTATATATTGAAGTAAAATGTATATTTAAAGTCTGCAATAAAAGCATCATCAGTAATTTATTTATTATCAACACTTCATTTATCTTAATTTGGTTTCCCAGAAGACTGTTTATGGTTGTCCAAGTGTTTTTCACGTCTCCTTTATGTTTGGAAAATTGACTGTTATAATAGTTATATTTTGCAATTTTGATTATTTTAGTTAATTTGTTTCTGTATTGAGTAAGTATATTGTACTTTAGCAATTTTGCTTTGTAATTGCAATTTGAATAATTTATCTCTGTTCTTTATTGAAAATGAAATGATAATTCCTGGAGTGATCCATGGATTTGTGGCACTTTTGGGCGAAACCGTTTTCCTCCTTAAAGGAAAGCAAGTATTAAAAATATGGAATAAGGTGTCATAGTAGTGAAACATATGATCTGGGTCATTCATAGGCTCGTCACAGTCAAATCGAATATTTTCTACAGCCCCAAATAAATTTTCTTTTGTTAACCTCTGAGAATATTCTGTAATCAATAGTTGTTTTATCCGCAACCTGAAAAATGTTATTGTATATAACGTAAGTAGGAAAATGATCACCGATGTTTGTGGTTATAATTCCAGAATTTACGAGGGCATTGCTATTCACAAATATATTACCAATCGTAGATTCTGTTATTCGATTACCATAGTTGCAGACTCGAGTGAGTTTGGTAATAATATGACTAAGAAAGTTCAAGTTTGGAACACTTTCACAAGGCGACAATCATTTGTCGCTACAATGTGTATTCAATGCTCGAACTCCACTAGAGCATTTGCAAAATGCTCTTGTGCAATGGATCCACTGACCTCTGTATGACAGAGTTCTGCCACACTACTGGGTTTATCACAATACCCAAGTGTTCTAACATATCCCAAGAGACAAAAATAAAAAGTTAAGTCAAGTCAGGTAACTGAGGTAGCTATGCTATCGGTCCACCACGACCTATCCAGCGCTTAGGAAAAGTTACGTGAAGAAAGTTGCAAACAGCAACAGCATAGTGGGAAGTCGCTCAATCTTGTTGAAAGATCACACTTCTATCAACACCAGTAGAGAGCTTGGTTGAAGAAAACATGTTCGCAGTATATTAAGATAATTTACTTCAGTACAATCGTCAAAGAAAAATGAATTGATTATGTAGTTACGTGACATAGCAACACCAAACGGTAACCTTCAATGAACCTCGTTCGTGTTAACGTGTTTCAGCGCTGGATAGCCTACCTCGATCACCCAACTTAATCGCTTTGAACTTCTATATCTGTGGGGTTGTTGAAACACTTTTGTATCACGACAAACCCAGCTATCTGGCAGAACCCCGTCAAAGAATCCGAGGCTATTGGATCTTGTTCTAATGATGTCTGGGCATCGAATACACTGTAGCGACGAATGACCGTCATCATGTGGAAGCGTTCTAAATTTGAACAGTTTGAAAATGTAAACAACTATACGGTATATATAGGGTTGTAACATATATAATATTTATGAACGTAACAGTTCATTTTAACTGCAACCACTGATAAGAAGCCCAATTCACATAAATATGAGGTTGCAAATGGAATTAAAACTTTCAGTGCTTCAAACACCCATTTATCGAGTCTATGCTGTAGCGGCGTAGCCTGTCAGTCCAGGTTTAATTAAAAGAGCACTTCATAAAAAATGTTTTATATTTTTAAAACATAAAGTGTCATTTATTGAAACTAAATTTTCTATGTAAATGGATTTTCTGTTATACGTATAGAGCATGTAGAAAAGTGTTTCTACGAGAAAATAAATTTGTGTTAAAATTTAAAGATATTCTGTTTGTATAAATTAAAATATTAATCCTTTAAAAGATATTATTTTGTTCATATAAATTAAAACAGGACTCCGTTAAAATTCTTAATATTTGTATAAATTGCCTCAAGCCCAGATTCTCTGGCACCCTTTCGATAAGCCTAACGATGCTCTCCACAGTTGCCACATCTATAATCTTAAGAGAGATTCCTAAAATTCTAAATGTTCTTTTCGATTAGTATAAAACTACAATTGTATAAATTCTTTTGCTATCATTTTATACCAATTCTCTTGTTAATACCATTATTAGAGTAGGAATTTACAAGTAAATAAAGCTTTGGTAAACGTGGCACCAAGGGGTTTCTCAAGGAGGAAATGAACACGCCTTGAGTGTGTCTGCCTCAGATTTGAGACAGAGAGTGGGAGTCTCGCCTCGGCCTCGAGTGGGTGTGAGTGTTCCGCTCTTGGGGCGGGCCGTTTCGGCTGGTCCCCTTAGCTTTTTTGATGTAAGCATTTGTTCGTTAATAACTCTCTAAGCAAGTGTAGTGAAAAGGTTTTCATTGTTTTTCTAATTACTAAGAAATTCTAATATTTTAAAAAGTGATTTCGACCTTGTAAAAATAAAGGACTGAGCAAAGGAAAAGACTCGTCATTTTTATCCTTCCAAGAAGAAGCATTCCCGTCTCTCAACGGACCGAGAGAGAGAGGGTACGCCATTGAGCGAAGGTATAAATTGTTGTCTTCGTAACTCGCAGTCAGATAAAGTAAAGTTGAAAAGAAGAACCGTGGATGTCAGTCAGACTAATTAAACGGTATAAACTTCCTTGTTGGTGCGAGGAAGCGACATACTGAGAATACATAAAATCGGGGAAGATGATGTAACGAAGCATAACAACGAAGCATCATCGCATTTTCCACCCCGCGACATAGAGGATGAAAAAGGGAAAAAACGGTTTCTTACGACACACGCATGAATTACTGTTCAACCAAGATTCTGTTCCTCTGATAGTGTGTTGGGAGTTCGTTACTGACGTTTTAGTGCTGATTTCGAAAATAGTGAAATTTTTCCATCACCCACAGTTATTTATATATATATATATATATATATATATTATATATATATATATATATATATATATATATATACGCACGACCACTCCCGTTCCAGTATTTCTAGCTGTACCCCCCCCCCCCCCCATTTACTGGCAAACCACTGGTCTCCCCATTAAGTGCAATTCATCTAACTGCTATTTTAGCTATTTTCAATGCAGCAGTACCATCTTCGGCCCCAGTACCTCCCGAAAAGTGTAGTTCTAATGCTGCCAATTAGACCTACATATTGCTGTTTTTGAAACAAAATTCAATTTCTTCAAAAACTGTGGGTGATGCAAACATTTCGCATCCATATTCGTATTCTGCGTGCAAAAATCTACCAGAATCATCACCCTATTTCACTTGAGGAACAGGAAAAAAGTTCTTATTTGTTGTCTCGTGTTATTTATATATATAGTAAGCACACCGGACAAAAAATTAGTCACCCCTCTCAGAATGTACCTAATAACGTGTGACGGCGCCTCTGGCCTTGATAACCGCACGAATCCGGCGAGGCAGAGACTCTACGAGGTTGTGCATGTACTGAACATCGATTTGCTGCCACTCGTTCATCAGCCGGTCCCGAAGTTCCGCCAGAGTCCGTGGGTGTCTATTCCTGCGCTTCACTTTGTTCCAAATAATCGCACAGATTTTCAATAGGATTTAAATCAGGGGGATTGGCGGGCCATTCGAGGTGGATGAGACAGTGTTGCAGAATGTTCGTCGTGCCACTCAGACACACTTCTCGCCCTGTGCACACGGCAATTGTCGTCTTGGAAGACAGGAGTGGCAATGTGATGCTGCTCCTGGAGATGTAGGGCAAAGGGTACCAATTCATCTTTTAGTATGCGAGGTAGCCTGCTGCTGGTTCAAATTCATCGTCACTGGAACGAGAGGGCCCCTTTCGTGGTACGAAAAACATCCCCAGAACATCACGGAACCACCTCCAGCCTGAACAACACCTTCGACGCATTCAGGATTAAAGGCTTCATTGGACCTGCGATGTACTCGTCGCCTCCCATCATTGGAGAACAAACAAAAACGGGACTCATCGGACCACATTACACGTTTCCAATCTGCCGCAGTCCAGTTTTTGTGCCTCTGAGCCCATTTATAACGTGCCAATTTGTGACCTGCTGTTAACAGCGGCCTCTTCCGTGGTACCCTGCTCCAGATGTCCATCGCATGCAGTTCTCGTCGCAATGTCCGTTCGGAAATTGGTCGCTGGAGAACCTCATTGGTTTCTTGGAGCAATTGTTCTCTGGTTTGAAAACGATTTGAAGTTACTAGACGAGAAACATGGCGGCGGTCCCTATTGTCGAGAATTGTTTTCCGGCCACAGTTACGCCGTCGATTTTCAGTTGATTGCGAACTACACCACTCTTTGTAAACTCGCTGGACAGTACGCGTTGACACACCAACAAATTGGGCTACTTCAGACATTTTGTGTCCGTGGGCTCTGCCAAACACGATGGCTCCTTTTTGCCACTGAGTAACGTCTGCCTCACGACCCATTTTGCAGACTATATCCAACACACACTTTGTTCTTCACCACCTCACGAAACAGATCTGATCCTGTGTGCTACGTCACCGCTACTTGTCACTTACCAATGCTACATCAGCGCCCTCTGTGTGACCTTGAACTTCCTACTATCGGTGCTATTAGGGGTGACTAATTTTTTGTCCGGTGTGCTTATATTCAATGCTTACAACACGTGTTAATAAATTGAATACAAGGTAAAAAAGGTTTTCACTGTTTCATATAGCACAACTGCGCGTGTAGGTCTACATACTGTATTGTTGCCCGCAGTCCGAAATAAGTTTGAGACCCTGGAGTGAACTAAAAGGAAAATGTAAATAAATGGGGCTCAATAGTGTAAATTGGAAACCGAGCCCAGGTTTTTTCATATAAAAAAAAAATTAAATCATGAATACTCATCTTTCCATGATAACGTGCTCCCCCCACCCACCTCCCAGTGTGAAACGCGCGTGCTCCAAAAAATAGTTGTACATTGCAAGTGCAATTGCGAACCATTGCAGATTCCTAAATTCGCGCATGAGAAGAACTAGTGAAAGGAAAGAGTTTTCTCGTAAGAAATACTGAAGATTGCTTCATGCAAATGCAATAGCAGTTTCTTCAACGGGCGAATTACGGCAATTTCAGATGAATTCACGGTCATTAGACAAATTAGTTTCAGTAAAAATAATTACGCTATTTAAAGTATTATTAATTTTTCTTCATTGTGCTTGGGAGGGAGGCGAGTAACTCGCTCATCATGTCGACATGAATACGGGGATAAAAAGAGGGGTTTTATTAAATGGCTATTTCCTTAAAAAAAAAAAAAACGTTAGTTATATGAAAAGACGTTAACACGTACCGTATGGTATCCTGTCCGTGATTTACAAATTACGTTCAAACGCACGCGCGCAAAAATGCTATCATGAAGTATGGCAATATTTATTAAGAAAAATTTACTCTCAATTTGAATATGTAGGGTGTCCCAAAAAAACTATATACTCTTTATAGCATCATATATTTTATAATTTAAAAAAAAAAACTATATTGTTATATCAATTGCCAATGAAAGGTAAATTAGTAATCTAAGTGATCAAAATGTTATAGAGAGTTGTTTGCATATAAAATTTAATTAACTACGCCAAGTGCTCAAAATGTTCTCCGGCGGCATGAATGCACTTTTGAATGCGTCGACTAACTGATTCGCAGACATGGACTAATGTGGATGCTGTGATGGTCCCGCACTTTTCCCTAATTGCATCCTTAAGGTGTTCGAGTGTTGCGGGTCTTGTACCATAAACTGCATCCTTCAGGTAGCCCCACAAGTAAAAATCAAGTGGAGTCAAGTCCGGTGACCGTGGAGGATACTCAACGCTTCCTCTTCGTCCTATCCAACGGTTAGGCAACGTTTCATCGAGGTACCTTCTGACATCACAATGATAATGAGGGGGTGGCTCCATCTTGTTGAAAGTAAAAGTCGTCGTTTCCAAACAACTTCCGAACTGCAGGTATAATTTCTGTCCGCAGCATGTCGAGATATGCGGCACCGGTAAGTGTCCCATTAAAGAAAAATGGTCCAACCAAACCCCTGGATGATAAACCACACCATGCTGTTAATCCTGGTAAATTAACATGTTTATCCACATAAACGTGTGCATTATCAAGTGACCAGTACCTGCAGTTGTGTCGATTTACTGTGCCATTCAGCTTGAAGGTAGCTTCATCAGACCACACGATTTTGTTGTATTGAAAGTGCATTCATGCCGCCGGAGAACATTTTGAGCACTTGGCGTAGTTAATCAAAATTTTATATGCAAACAACTCGCTATAACATTTTGATCACTTAGATTACTAATTTACCTTTCATTGGCAATTGCTATAACAATATATATATATATATATATATATATATATATATATATATATATTTTTTTTTTTAAATTATAAAATATATGATGCTATAAAGAGTATATAGTTTTTTTTGGGACACCCTATTTTAAATGGAGGTATGGGCTTCCGAGCAAACTGTTATTCAGCAGATTAACGCATTAAACTAGTACAATTATAAATTCAGAGCATTAATAACAACAATTAAGCAAAATTCATAAAAGTCAAACGAAAATCGGTATCGCGAGATTAAACGTTATCACAATTTAGAATTCATTGCAACAAGACTTACGAGTGGGACAAACTGAAAACGATGGACGGATATAATAACCTTTGTTCTAAGAAATGAGTAAAGCTGTTAAATATAATCCACGCTTGATTTAATGTCTCGCCATCAGTGGAGACCGAGATCATAATTGAGAAAACTAAATAAGGACTATAATAATAGTTCATGAAATGTTGATGAAATAGCGAAGAAAGTAGAAGACTCGATAGTTTTCTTCATTCACTTTCACAATTAGGAATGAAACCAATCATTTATAGAATAAATTTATATTTAATTAATTATAAATTAAATATAAGAGTAATACGGGATTTTGCTCTCTCGTTAAGGGCTAATTTGGATATTTAATGGTCGTTAACCATTTCAATCCCAGTTAATAATAATGTACAGGCACGAGTCTCAAGCTTGAGAACTGATTTATATAGACCTATAGTAGGCTGTACTGAAAGAAATAGCTATATGAACACGTTTACATAGTCACTGTACAAGAAAGAACTTCATAAGCGTAAGGAATAGGCCTAGTTTATGGATGTAGATCTCGCGTAGATACATGAAAGAACGTACACTCGTATTACCAGTGATGGGCATCGATACATGAAAATCGCTAAAGCGATACCGATACATCGATACATGAAGAACGTCTTAGGCGATACCGATACGCCGATACTTTCTAGATGTCTTAAGCGATACCGATACCGATACATGCATCGCCGGTACATTTTTATAATTATTCATTTAATATGTAGGTATTAGATATTATTGTTTATACTAGTAATTTGTACGCACTGTAAGTAAAATCAACGACATTTTAATGGGTTTTATAGATGTAAATAAAAACAATTGCTTTATTTAATGAAAGTATGTTTTAATTTTGTAGGATACATGAATGACTGAAAATATTACACTAACAATTAAAAGTAATTACTATTACCCTTCAAAAATACCAGCTGGCTAAACATCTGGTCAGACAGTCTATTCCTTTTTGGAGCGTGAATGTGACCAGCCAAACTAAACAACAGTTCTACAGGAGCAGAGGATGGTAGTGGTATGTTATACTTCAGGAAGACCCGTAGAATTCCTGGGTACTGCCTCAGAGATTGGAGAGAATGACTTCCGTCACCCAGATACTGTAAAACTTCCATCTCAGTAGAATCTTGGGTTGCAGAGACATTAGTGGAAGCAGACTCATAACAGAAGAAATCATCTGCACTTCCGTCAGATGCAGCATCACTTAGTTGTTGCTGGGGGGTCTGCTAGCTGAGGCTCTTAACAGCATTAACCAACATTTCTTAAACCCTCTTTTTGACAATGTTAGTATTAAATTTGCCTTTTATTGTCATCCACTTTAACTTGAACAGAGGACTTGAAGACGATGCCAGTATTGCTGCTTTACACTCATGCGACGCATCAAGGCACACAAACTTTTCAAACCGCTTAGTGAACCCTACTGTGACTGCATTGAGAAGTGGCTGACAATGACGCAATGCCTCCGAATTCAAACGCTCTAGCTTCTTCTCTACAGCTAACAATGTTTTTGGTTAATTAATCTCAATAACACAAGTACAAACGTGTTTAAACGTTGCGCCGTACTGTGTGACGTGACCAGTAGAGTAGTACTGTCATTAAATAAATATTTACTAATATTATTATTTATGTATATTCATAAATATAACTCAGTAGTGTCATATTATGACATCTATTTAAATATTTAAAAAGTCTTATTAATGTATCGATGTATCGAAGTATCGATTTTTTTCCGATACATTTAAGAAAATTGACCTTAGCGATACCGAGAAATCGATACTTTTGTCAAGTAGCTAAAGCGATACCGATACAAAAGTATCGATCGATACGTATCGGCGATACATGTATCTATATACTGCGTATTACATAGGTTCTTCATTTATGGGTCCTATATACGAAGAACGCAAAATAAGGGTACTTTCAAGTGTCGAGTGGATAAACTACGGCACGCCTTACTCACCTGATTCGGTTGAGGAAGGGGATGACATAGTTGCTGGGAGCGGTAAAACGCTGTCAGAGTCACCAGGCCCATTACTCCGAACAGCCAGCCGTGTCTTCTTAACAATCTAAACATCACATTACAAGCCTAAAAAAAAAAAAAAAAAAAAATTAATACATTATTTAGAAAGCAAAAATAGAAACTTACTCATTCAATGTCTCTCAAGGTAAGTAAGTAAATAAAATTTAAAAAAATACACACATTATATATATATATATATATATATATATATATATATATATATATATATATATATATATATATATATATACAGGGGTTGGACAAAATAATATGAACACCTTGATAAATGGCGGTTTTAATCTTAATATGGAGTTGGTCCTCCTTTAGCGGCAATAACAGCTGCAATGCGTCGGGGAATTGATTCATACAGCTTTTGGACAGTGGCTAGAGGAATCCTGAGCCATTCTTCGAGCAAACCCTGCTCCAGTTCCTCCAAAGACGCCGGCGGTGGGAATCGGCTTCTGACCTGCTGCTCCAACTGACACCACAGATGCTCGATAATGTTAAGATCCGGGGATTGTGGAGGCCAATCCAAGCGTTCTACTTCACTAACATGCTCTTCAAACCAGTTTTTAACGACCCCAGCGGTGTGGATTGGTGCATTATCATCCTGGAAGACGGCGCCGCCATTGGGAAACAGCGTTTGGACCATGGGATGGACCTGGTTAACCCTACCATGCAGTACTACAGCTGGGCCAAGAGTATTCCACGATATTGCTGCCCAAACCATCACAGATCCGCCTCCATGCTTAACGG
This sequence comes from Bathynomus jamesi, assembly GCA_023014485.1. NCBI lineage: Eukaryota > Metazoa > Arthropoda > Malacostraca > Isopoda > Cirolanidae > Bathynomus > Bathynomus jamesi. Next base: position 707,021 of record JAJOZX010001717.1, on the reverse strand, counting down.
TTGGGGTCAGGCAGTCGGGGTCATAAGCATCTTTAGGCTGTCTCCAGACGTAAACTCGACCGGAACATGGAAATAGCGTAAAGGAGGATTCGTCGGAGTAGACTACATTCTTCCACCGGTCCATTGACCAATTCTTATGGTCATTACACCATTTTCTGCGCCGCTCAATGTTGATGTGCGAAAGGAAGGGTTTGGCAATTGCAGCCCTCCCATGGTATCCAGCTCCATGGAGCTCGCGACGTACAGTTCTGGTCGATACCGGGCTTGCAAGATGCTGGTTAAGCTCTGCAGTCACTTTTGGAGCTGTGGTCTTATGGTTCTTTGTCACAATGCGCTTTAGCACCCGGCGGTCTCGATCACACAGCTTCTTCTTGCGTCCACTATTGCATTTGTCGGTGCTTGTCTTTCCATGGTTTTGGTATGCAGACATGACCATAGAGACAGTTCCTCTGGATACATTGAACATCTGAGCGGTTTTCGTCACCGATACACCAGCCATCCGCGCTCCGACAATTTGCCCTCTTTGGAAGTCTGACAGGTCTTTCAGAACTGCTAATTCATAATTCACTCAGATCTGTAAAAACAACGTGAGGGTTATAACATGACGTATACACTCTCTGTTACGCATTTAAATAGGTTTGCCAGTCATTTGACCGTTTACTTTGTGTCTGAGCAGTCCGTAAAGATAACCGGTGAAATCGGCGGGTGTTCATATTATTTTGTCTAACCCCTGTATATTATTCCACGAAAGTAACACGTGAAAAATATTTATGATGAATAAAACCACGAAGGAAATAATGACATCCTCAGTGTTCCTGAGGATGTCATTAGACGAAAGCGCTTGAGCACCATTCTGTTTCCTTTCCTTCATGGTTTTATTCATTATATATATATATATATATATATATATATTGGTGGTGTAGTGGTTAGCGTCGATGACTACGAACCCATCGGCCCTGGGATCGAGACCCGAGACGGCAGGCGACGTGCAGCAAAACCTAGCTGTTCAATGCTCATCCAATACAATTCATACAATAATTCCTTACGAAATTGGTTGGTAGATAAATGAGTACCCTAAGTAGCCTAGTGGTTAAGACGATGAGCTGCTGGTGGGGCGTGGTTCGGATTTCACGTTAAACTGTAGGTCAAAGGTGGAGTGACAAGCTTGACCTTCTTCAGAATGAACAATTTGGGCGGAAGCAAAACCAAGGTTTATATATATATATATATAGGGTGAACCAAATGTAGGTGGACAGTAAATGATAACGTTTATTTTGAGAATACATATTTAATTTTTTTGTATACTATAATACAAAATAAAATTTAAATAAATTTAGTTATAATATTTAATATAATATAACACAAACACCATAGTTATAATGAACACCATAGTTATAATATAATATAACACAAACCGTATTCAACCTACTGTCCACCTACTTTTGGTTCACCGTGTATATATATATATATATATATATATATATATATATATATATATATATATATATATTATATATATATATATATATGGCAGGGGTGGCGAACTTATGACATGCGAAAAAATTATGTTGGCACGCGGCATACACTGCCGCCCCCAAGACTTTTTAAACCCCACCCATAATAATATATATATATATATATATATATATATATATATATATATATATATACAGGGTGTCCCAGAATTAACTATCTATTTCAATGAAATCGGACAAATTTAAAAAAAAAAACTTTTATTTATGTTTATCATGTTTAATATGTGTTAAAAATGTATAAATTTCTAAATTTTTTTCATAATTTTATTTTCAGAATTTTTTCATAGTTTTTCAGTTTTAGTTTTAGAATGGCAAAGAGACTCTCCAAAAGTTAACGTGTGGCTTGGAATGACCAAATCCAAAATTTATGGCCCATTCTTCTTTGCGGAAGCAGCTGTAACAGGTACCGTCTACCTTGATATGCTTCAGCAGTTTCTCGAACCACAGCTTCTTGATGATGGCATTCTTGATAATGTTGTGTTTTAACAAGATGGAGCACCATGTCATTATGCTCTAATTGTTCGAGAATACCTGAACAGACGCCTTCCGAATCGGTGGATTGGACGTGGAGGACCTCGACCTTGGCCTCCGCGTTCTCCGGATTTGACACCCCTGGATTTCTTTGCATGGGGTTTCATAAAAACAAAGGTTTATCGCCAAAAGATCAATAGTTTAGCTGAACTTAAAGAACGCATCCAGTTGGCAGTGCGGGAGATAACACCTGAAATGCTTCAAAATGTGTTTCGCAGCGCTGAGGATAGATTTGAAATTTGCAGAGATACAGACGGTGCACATGTTGAAACTTCTCAATAAAGTTTTGACTTATGATTTATAAATCTATTTTTTTTTGTATCATAATTTAGTAATAAACACAAAATTATGTCAGTTTTTATTAAATTTGCCCGATTTCATTGAAATAGATAGTTAATTCTGGGACACCCTGTATAATGATTATCATTACTCCCAAATAATGCTGCGAATTAATTTTTACAAACCGGGAGCAGGGAGAAGTGTTCACAGGAGATGTCTCACGCCGGCTTGGCGCCACTGGACGGTTGCGAGAACGTGACTTCGGATGACACGCTTTGAAATCCGTGCCAACCCAGTGTACACATCAGTATTCGGGTAATGATAGAAGTGAACGGTTGGCATTGGCTTCGCTCTGCTCATATTTTTCTTCTGTTGTTTGTGAGTGAACACTGGATATTTTGTGACATATAGAAGAAAACGATAATAAACTAGGTAATGATACGAATAATAAAATGCTTGAAATGTTTGACGACTAGAATATAATGTCGTGTGGAATGTGGTTGAGTGATTATTTATTGGTAAAGTGATTTGTAAACTGCAGTACTGTTTACTACTCTGTTTTGACTTCGCATTAGTATTTGCATTGTATCTACCCTTTTCAGCTTGTCCAGAATGTCAGCTCAACCAGCAAAGAAACAGAAACGTTCAAATGAAGGCAGCAGCGGCAGCAGAGATTTTCAATTATCGTGGAGTGAAAGATTTGGCATGATCAAAAAGGGTGATAAAGCATTATGCATCTTATGTTCTGAAACAGTAGCGGATTATAATGGGGGCAAAGGGGGCATTTGTCCCCGGCCCCAAGAAACTATGTAAACGCTATAATCTACCGTTGAACTAATTGGTCGACCGTGAGGAAGAAAAAAAATTCTAGATTCCGCTTCTACAAAACCTAGTTTAGTATCCCATTTATGTGAACAAAGTATACATTTTCTGTAATCACATCTTTGTTTTTGTTTCGTTTTCTGTTGATCGATCTCAGTCAGCTGATCACATCACTCATGTATGATGTATCAGGTAAAGAATTGTGTTTTTCTAGCGACACCGGCCCGAAAATATTCATTGCCCCCGGCCCTAACAATGCTTAATCCGGCCCTGTTCCGAAACAGTGGTGTGCAGGACTTCTTCCGTAAAGCGGCATTATGAAACTGTTCATAAATGGTTTTGCGATAAAATTGAGCAAGAACAAAAAGAACACATTTCTCGAGAAATCACGAACAAAAAAATGCAGTCAAATGTTTATGAAATTTGTTTCAGGTAGTTCCAACTTAGTTGCTGCTGGTTTTGAGATTTCAAAGATTATTGCTCAACATGGAAAACCACTCAGTGATGGGGAGTATATTAAAGAATCATGGCTAGAATGTGCTCCTTTCCTTTTTGACCGTTTTCCAGAAAAGGAAAAAATTATTCAGCGCATTAAGGATTTGCCAGTGAGTAGAAACACAGTAAAAAATAGAATATTAAAAATGGAAACAAACATAGAACAGCTAACAAAAGTTATTGGTTCATGTAAATTCCTTTCTATTTGTCTTTACTTTACCTGAACATACCACAGGGACTGAACTATGTAAGGCAGTAGTAAACGAACTGTCTAATCGACAGGTTGACCCTTCAAAAATAGTTTCCGTGACAACTGATGGTGCACCTAGCATGATTGGTAGAGAAGCAGGTTTTGTAAATTTGTTTGAAAAATATGTTGCACATCCACTGGTAGGCTTTCATTGTATTGTACACCAGGAGGCTTTGTGTGCAAAAGCCGGCCTTAAGGAACTTGAAGTGATGAAAACTGTAACCAAGGTAGTCAATTTTATTTCTGCGCGTGCTTTGAAAAAAAAAGACAATTTCAGAATTTACTGAGCGAGGCGAATTCGGTGCACACAGGACTGGTTATGTACAATAATATTCGTTGGCTTAGTCGAGGTTTTGTCCTTAAACGATTTGTTGAGTGTTTGGATGAAATTCGTCTGTTTTTGACGAATGAAAAATTTTCTTGTCAAGAATTATCTGACGCTGTGTGGATTTGTAGATTGATGTTTTTTACAGATTTCTCCTCACATTTAAATGACTTGAACACCAAATTACAGGGATCTGGCAAAACACTTGATGTTATGTTTGATAACATAAAAGCCTTTGAAATCAAACTGAAAATGTTTAAACGTGATGTCGACAATGGCACTTTTAAATATTTCCCAAACCTAAAAAAAACACATGACTGATCTTGAAATTCATGAGAAAACAGACATTCAGAGCCTTCAAATGCAATTTTCGAGCATCATTGATTCAACTACTGAACAATTTTCTTTAAGATTTATTAAGTTCAGGTCATTTGAAGAAACTACAAAATTCATAAACTGTGCAGACAGTGTAACATTAGACAAACTGAATTTGGAAATGTTGCAGTGGATTGATTTGGATAATTTTGAGATGCATTTGATCGATTTACAAAGCAGCTCAATTTGGAGGCAAAAATTTGTCGACTATAGAGCTGAACTAGAAAATATTGAGAGAGATCGGTTAGTGACTGGATCAGCGCCGAAAATTGCAGAAAATGAGGTTCTGAAACTGGAATTCCATTCCTGAAACTTTTGACTGTCTGAAAAATTTAGCAATGGCAGTATTAACAGTATTTTCATCTACATATTCATGTAGAGTCATTGTTTTCAGTGATGAACCTTTTCAAGTCTAATTATTATAGGAGTAGACTTACTGATGAAACTAGTGCTGCATGCATAGCTCTCAAAACAACCAAATACAAGCCTGATATAAAATATCTGTCATCGTTGGTGCAGCAGCAAAAGTATCACAGAGTAAAATATGCTTATTTTCCTTTCCTTGAGTTTTTTATGTTTTACAATATGAACCAAAGCTTATCATTTCACTGTCACATTTCATATGTTGCTTATAAGGTACAGTACTATTTATAAATGATGTTATTTTTCAATTGTCTTTTTGAAAACATCGATATTAATAATTTTTTGAACAGGCTTTCTAAAATGCTTTCATTTATTTCAATCTCTCCGTGTTATACTTTTGTTAATAGTAAAACAATGAATACACGTAAATAAGCAACAGGACTCCTCCTTTTTTTCTGAAATAAAGGTCCATTATTATCGTCACTAATTAATTAATTTTTACCTCTTGTGAATTACTGGTTATAAATAACATGTAATTCCTAAAGCTGTCCCATTTAAAACAATTCAGAAGTGTTATTGGTTGCCTAAACAGACTTCTCTAAGAATGCTTTGCTGGAAAGCATTTTGTTCTCTTTCTCTATAAAAATTTTGTAAAATACCAATATAATAATAATAATAATAATCTGCTCAAAATTCCCACGGGCACGCGAGAGAATTTTTCAGAAATTTATCGCCAATTTGTGCACACGCTCTCAAAAAGGTTCGCCACCCCTGGGTAATAAATAGTTGGATGGGAGACCATGTACTGTATATGAAATGAAAAAGTTTATTGGCAGACCATAGTTCATATGACAAATATTAATAATACGAACTGACAATAGAATACAATGACAATTCAAATACTAAGGATAGAAATACAATTAATAAGAAATAATACAGTAATTTCGAAGTTAAATGGAGCTACAGACAGACGTTTTCATACCATGAATTCCATAGTTAGAAGACATACAAATGATGAATAGTTTGGATAATCGGGTTGGTTGATTTTTTAATTATTTGCAATAGACTGTACAAGGTGAGTCAAAAGTCCGGAAACACAGGAACGACGCCCTTCAATGCAAATATACAGTATATGGATCAATGAAAGAAAGCCACCCCCAGCCCTCCCTAGTTAGCTTTACAATGCTAACCAACGAAAACATCACGACCTAACCTAACCAATCGTTAGGTCAACTGTACGCCCTTGACGTATACACACACACACACAAACACACACACAGTAATCCCCCAATTTATGCTCCTGAACCTTCCGCGTAAATTGGGGGTACTATAACACTTTAATGTGCTAAGTACGCCCCCCCAACACCAAGACACCCCAAAAATGAAAATAAAATACAATAATAAAATAATTATCTGCCCCCAAAAATACTAATTAAATAAATAAATAAATAAATATAAACTCATCTGTAAAAAAAAGTAAAAATTAGTAATAACATGTAATAAATAAAAAGAAACTCTCACCATTACGGTTTCTTGGAGCTGGCTTCTTAACCACCAGTGCCTTTTTGGGGGGGGGGGGGGGGGGGGGGGGGGGGGGGGGGGGGGGGGGGGGGGGGGGGGGGGGGGGGGGGGGGGGGGGGGGGGGGGCCTAAATTAGGAATACACTATATGATCAAAAGTATTCGGACACCGCATGGTTTTGGGAAAAATTGTTTTATTATGGCATTTAGTAACCAGTAGGTCCACCCTTTGCTTTTATTACAGCGTCAACACGTCGAGGCATACTTTTCCACCAGTTTTCGGTAAGTCTGTGCAGGAATGGCTCGCCATTCCTCTTGCAGAGCTGATGCAAGAGATGCAAGTGAAGCCGGGCGTGGTGTGCGGTTTCGTATCCGTCGCTCCAGTTCGTCCCACATGTGCTCGATTGGGTTGAGATCGGGGCTCTGAGCAGGCCAGTCTAACAAATCCACCTTATTTTCACGAAACCAGTCCTGCACCGCCTTGCAGTATGGCAGGGAGCTCGATCCTGTTGAAACAAACAATGGCCATCTCTGTAGTATTGCCACAGTGTAGGAGGGCCGATTGTCCAGAACGTCGAGATAAACGTCAGCGTTCATGGTAGTGGGTATAACAACCAACGGGCCGAGCCCTAGCCAGGAAAAACAACCCCATACCATGATGGACCCTCCACCGAACTTCACCGTTGGACGTACCATCAGGAAGAAGCCGTTCTCGGGCTGTCGCCACACCCAAACACGCCCATCAGACTGGAAGAGTGAATACCGCGACTCGTCGCTCCAAAGAACAGTTTTCCAGTCCTCCACGGTCCAGGAACAACGGGAGACACACCAGGCCAAACGACGCGTGGCATTAACTTTTGTAATCAGTGGCTTGTGTACAGCTGCTCTACCATAATAACCGAGTCTGTGCATCTCTCTGCGGATAGTTACACTACTAACGAAGGTACCGGATACTCTTCCTACCTCCTCAGCGATGGAAGCGGCAGAGGACGTGCGGGACTTCTTGACATGTCGTACCAGACTACTTCTATCACGTTCCGTCAGTTTGCGTGGTCGTCCGGAACGTTTTTTCGCGTTAGTTGCACCGTCGTGCTTCCATCTCATGATAACATCTGCTACAGTCGACTTTGGTATATCCTGTTTGGCTGCAATGTTTCGTATAGAAACGTTACTTAAATAACATCCGATGACGAGTCCACGTTGGAACTCGGAGAGTTCACGTCCGCGCGGCATGGCTTCACAACAGTTACTGATAACTTAACAGAACACTTCAGCATTATAGTTTCGCCACGCTTTTTCCCAGCATACCTTTCGGCGAAGGTGATATTTGCAGAAATGCGGATTTTCCGGGGTGTCCGAATACTTTTGATCATATAGTGTGTATATATATATGGGATGAATTTCACAATTAAACACGTGAAATGAATGAATGATGCAAACCCACAAGGAAAAGAAAAACGATTCCAAGGCCTTTCGTGTATTCAGAGCTACACCTCATCAGGTGTAGCTCTGAATACACGAAAGGCCTTGGAATCGTTTTTCTTTTTTCCTTGTGGATTTACAGCGTAATATATATATATATAATATATATATATATATATATATATATTCGTCAAAAGTGGGACCAACCATTTTACTGTATACAGTATTTAAAAACTCGATAGTAGCGTTTGTCAAAATCTATCAAAGAAAATATGGCCCAGACTAACTACAGGCTGAATTTCATAAAGAACTACTGATCAAGCAGTATCTCTAAAATAAAAAAAAAAACACTAAGCTATTTTTACAACGTAACCCGCTTTTCACTGCTACACCAACAGGGAACACTAAACGGTAGTGCTCACACTTATCAAGTTCGCAGGTGAGAGATTAAAATATTCTACCAGGTTGTGCCTGAATCATTTCTCGTAATTGGAAGCAAGTGTGTCTAACAGACGCAAAACTAGAGAGTGAGTTTAATGAGACGCGAGACTATTTTTTTTTCTTTAACTACAAACTAAATTTAAAACCAACATTTTCAACACTTCTGCAATAAAGAAAGGAACTCGAGCAACGTATAAATCAATTATTTATTAAAATTATTACCGTATATATAAATTAGGGGATCACCTCCAGTTTTGAAAGCTTGAACAAGTACGATAACGCGGACCTGAGATGGTTTTATCCGAAATATTTTATCACTTATATAGTAATTTTTGCGCGCTGATTCCGAAAATAATATTAATTTTTCGCCATCACGTACAGATTTTTCACAAAATGTCATATTACATATGTAAGTAATTTTCATTAAATTTTGATTAAAAACTACTGCCTATAAATGCTTGGTTTCACCGAGACATCAAAGAAATGGAGAGGAGATATCGGTTAAGGTGGGACATCAGCATGATGGCTGATTACTGCTGGATGTTGAAACGGTATGCTCCGGAATTATTACATAAAAGAAAAGGAACAGCGCGTACATTCGACACTAAAAGACAGATCTCACGAGAAAACTACTCGGGACAAATAAAGATGAATATGTAATTGATGTTAATAGTCTTCTTTCTTTTTGAAGTTGTTTGTATTTGTAATTAGTACAACAAAGCGAAATAGGTACCTAATGTAAATTGAAAAAAATACCTACCTATTTATTTATGTTGTTTTTTCCCTTCCAGTTTGCAGAAAATCCTTAAGTTATAGAAAAAAATGTACACCTTATTCGAAATCAGCGTAGTTGAATTATATAAAACCAGTTATTAGGAAGAAAACTCTCACAAAGTTGTCATTCGCAGGCCTGTGTAATTAAAACTAATATTACTTAAACGCATGTGTTAGGCTACACTTTTGAACTATTGTGAGCCAGTCTACAACACCTAAACGAAGTGGATAGTCATGTACCTTTTTAATTGAGTGTAAAACAAAATTCAAATTCATTAAACCCAAATGTAACGACGTTTTGTCGGGTACGAAAGAAAGGAATGTATTGAAAAGGCAAGTAAGTACAGTAAGTTGAATGTTATCTTGGGCTAATTCCAGTATTAAGCCTA